>JBCEWC010008974.1:0-19271 GCA_038996855.1 Solanum aculeatissimum
AACCGGAACAGTGAACAGCCACCGGAAAGATGGTGCGGTGCTACGCAAATTGAATATGAAAAAGTAGTCACCGGAAAAGATGGCACAATGCTACACAAATCGAATATGAGAAAGTAGTCACCGAAAAGATGGACGGTGCTACATGAATTAGATATAAGAAAACAGTCACCAGAAAGATACACGATGACCTAATTTTTATTTTTTTGTTTGCTAACATAATTATTGGCCAGACTGCCATTGCTTACTTACAAATTCTCCTTATCTCCCCATGTGCGAGTTAAAAGTGCAACATACCTGATAAAAATGTTTATTCTACTTTAATCTGTTCAATTAGCACCTCAATGTTGCTTATCTGCAGATGTGTGCACGTATTTGCTTAGTCCAAATGAAATATCTAAATTCTAGCACGTGAAAGGTACTTTTAAGAAACATATTTTGATTGATATAGAACATGTTTGGGAATATTTGCGCAGTCCTAATCTGAATATTATTAAACATTGGATCACTAAACTAGTTATAAGCCTTGCAACATTTTCCCCAAAAAGACCACACTCTTTTAGGCCCTATACATACCTAGCTTGCCTGACAAGTTTCTAGCGCTATTGGAAGGAGCAACTCATGAACTCAACCAAAATTTGATGACTTCTTTGGGTGATCTCTCGAATTATTAAGTCACATTTTATAGGATGTCAAGGATATAGCCTTGCTACATAGCTTGATACCCTGTTGTTATCTGTTTCTTATTTTCTAGATCTCCTAAATGAAGTAATTAGTAAATCCAACTAAATGCCATCATAAGCTTATTACAGTCAGACCTTTCTATAACATACACTCTTCATAACAACGTTTCACTATAACTAACATGTTCTTTTTGGAACCACTTTTTATGTTATATTTTACCTCTTTATATCAACTTTTTACCTATAACATCAACAACCATGATTATAATGGTACATACTTTATAGAAATTACCACCCTATACCAACCTTAATAAAATATTTATGTATTTATTATTTCATAATAACCAAAAGCAATTGATTAATTATATTTTATGGACACAGCATTTCTAGGAGGATATATCTTGGGGTTCAAAGCTGTGGTTGGTCATGTGGGTACCACTGTGGTTTCTCACCTCTTGTTTGTGGAAGATACTTTGGTGTTCTGTGATGCAAATGAGATCCAACTGCTTTTCCATGGGCAAGTCTTGATTTGGTTCCAGGTGGTGCCAGGGCGTAAAATTAATCTCAGAAAATGTGAGATCATACCCATTAGTGCAATGGATAACATTGTCATGCTTGTCCAAGTTCTGCAATCGGGATCTACCTTAGTTTACCTCTGGGCGCTTCCATCAAGGATCTTGGTGTCTCAAATCCGGTTATTCAGAGGGTAGAGAAGAGGCTAGCAGGTTTGCAGCAAAGATACTTATTCAAAGGAGGCAAGGAAGTGCTCACGAAAAGCTCGTTATTGAGTATCTTACTTATTCTATGACCCTGTTCAAGGCACCTGACATTGTGATAGGTAAACCGGAAAGGTAGCAAAGAAATTTCCTTTGGGATGTGGGAATAGGACAACAGAATTTCACTTAGTTCATTTGGGAGACTGTGACATCTCCTAAATAGAGTGTGTGTGCGTGAGGGGGCCAGGTCAAGGACTTGAAGTCTTATAACAAAGCACTTTTGAGTAAATGGTTGTGGAGATTCGGGGTGGAGGGATAATCTTTATGGAAAGGGGTGATTGTGGATAAATATGGTGTATGGAAGGGGGATGGAGAACAAATATGATCATAATTCGGGTGTGGTCTGTGGAGGAATATAATCAAAGGGTGGGATACATTCTTTGCTAACATTACCTTTTAGGTTGGGGGTGAGAATAGAGTTAGTTTTTGAGGCAAAAGTGGTGTGGAGGATTGGTGCATAAGGATGAATTTTCAGTGTTGTATAGAGTTTCTTGTCCGAGGGAGTTGACCGGTCAACAAGTTAGGGCAACACGATGGAATGAGACTTATAGGACCTGAGGTTTAGGAGGAATTTCAAGGATTAGGAGGTGACTGAGTTTCAAAGATTGCTAGATTTAATCCAAAAGCAAGGCAAGCCAATTGACAGATCTGATGCCTTGAGATGGGAGCTCGAGAATAACAATTTATTCTCGTTTAAGTCCTTCTATGAGAAGCTCCTAGTTAGGACAAAGGTCAGCTTTCCTCATGCCTTGATTTAGATTCCTAAGGTGCCGAGGAAAGTATGCTTCTTCGTATGACTATCTGGTAGCTAGTTTGCTACTAAAGGGGTGATTTTGATGGCGGAGAATCTGAGGAAACAAAAGGTGATTTGCTTGAGCTGGTGTTTCCTTTGTAAGGAGGCGGGTGAGATGTGGACCATATTCTATTACATTGAAAATCAATTTCGAGGTTATGAGAGGATATCTTTAAATGGTTTAACGTTTCTTGGTAATGTCAAGATCCGTCAGAGAGTTGATGTTGAGCTGGAAGAATAGAGCTAGGAGAAGAAAGCACAATGCTTGGAATGTCACTCCTCTTGTCTTAATGTGGGTTGTTTGGAAAGAAGGGTATACGAGAGCTTTTGAAGGGGTTGGAGATGAGCTATGCTCATTTGAGTAGCAGTCTTCGATTCCTTCTTTTCTTCTGGTGCTTTCATGAAGTTCCTGTTTGTATAGAGTGTTGGGTGTCTTTTGGAGAATACCATGTTTTGTAGGTCCCTCCTTTTTGGTATATCACTTGTATACAGCCATGTTGGCCTAGTTATTATTAATGAAATATTTTATTTTAGAAAAAAATGATGTAGTAGCAGAATTTTTTTCTATTACATGTATACTATAATGAGATAAAATGCACTACTTTTTGGAGTGAGATCAAAGTGTTGGAAGCAGAACAGTTCGTTGGGAAAGAGAACTTGTTAGTAATGACTATAAAATAGTTGGAGCTGGTGTATTTTTATATTTCACGATGGCTTTTTTGAACAGATTGGTTTTTCTTGTTTAGTCTATCAATTTTTCCTAAGTTTGCAGTTCAAACGTTGAAAAAGAAGCTTGAAATCTCCTGAGCAAACATATATTTGCTTGAAGGGAAGTCATATTTTATATTAAGATGTTTTTGTGCTGGTAACTTTGGGATCTGGTCTTTGCATATAGAATGCTCGTCTTGTTAATGCCTGTAGTTTGTAAAAGTACAACTTATGAGTGTATAGATCTCAACTGCATTTTATTACTTTCAGCTGGTAGAACTGCTAAAATCGTGTGAATATCGAACACTGGCAATTGGGGATGGTGGAAATGACGTGAGGATGATCCAACAAGCTGATATTGGAGTTGGTATAAGTGGGAGAGAAGGACTGCAGGCAGCAAGAGCAGCTGATTACAGTATTGGAAGTGAGTTCTTGAATACTCTTCTTTTTTTACGTTATGTTTTACTTACAAACATTGTATTACCTACTTTGTTTTTGAGAAGGAAAAAAACATTGTATTACCTACTTCTTGGTTTACCTCACATCTGTCCTCTTTTTCAGAAAGAATGTCAAGAATATGGAATAGGTAGCAGGAATAGGTGGCAGCGTAGTTTAGTACCTTAAAACTCAACAAGGATCAGACGTGACGACCAATTGGTTTGTAAGCAGTGTAGGACCCAAGGGTTTGAGCAAATGGGTTAGACACATAGCAAGAGTCTTAGCACAACAAGAGAGAGGTGAGAGGTTGTCCCTGAGCAGTAGAGTCGCAGAAGGCCTAGTTTGAGGCTGCTTTTTCTTTTTTTTGGGGTGGGGAATGTTGAAAAAGCTAAAAAAGTGTTGTTTGATGAGCCTGCTTAGTGTAAGATACTCTCTCCATTTCTATTTAGTTGTCACCGGGTTAGGTTTCACGCTCCTTAAGAAACTAGGTAAGTTTTGTTAGAATAGAAATAAGAACAAGGATAATATCTACACCCTACTTAGAATAGTAATAGGAATAACAATAGTATATAGAATCCTACTTGGAAAAGGATTGTATTATAGTATCCTAGTTAGAAAAGGAGTCTAATATATTATCTATAAATAGGGTCTCAGTGTAATAATGTAGAGACAACAATTTTCTAATATTCTTCTCATATTCCTCACATGGTATCAGAGCTTCTACAGTCCAGGTAGAAAATCAACGAGCTTCCGCTGACGGAGGGTGGCTATGACCCATATATGTCGCCCATCTGGCTAATGATTATGTTAGCATAAAAAATTAGGTCATCGTGTATCTTTTTGGTGACTATTTTCTCATATGTAATTTGCGTAGTATCATGTATCTTTTCGGTGACTACTTTCTCATATTCAATTTATGTAGCACCGTGCCATCCTTCTGGTGATTAATTTTTCATATTTCTTTTATGTAGCACCGTGCCATTTTTCCGGTGACTATTTTTCTCAATTCTCATTTTTGTAGGGTCGTGCCATCATTCCGACCTTACACATATAATTCTTTCTTTGTAGGGTCGTGCCATCATTCTGACCCTATCCACAATTTCTCTTTTTCAGTAGAGTTGTGTCGTTAATATGATCCTACCTATATAATTTTTATTTTTTCGTAGGATCGTGCCATCATTCTGACCCCTACCCATATAATTCTTTCTTTGAAGGGTCGTGCCATCATTTCGATCTTACCCATATAATTCTATTTCTATGAGTGTGACTACTTTCAACCATCAAATCTAATAATTCAGCGCATGAACAAGTTCCAACCAATTTTTAAGTGACTTTCTTGGAGCAATTTCGAGATGATCCATATTGTCATTCTCCATTGATCTTTTAATCAATTAATATTAAAAATGTTTTTATCTGTGATGATTTCGAGGAAGAAATCTATGTGGAGCAACGACCTGATTTTGGTTCTTAGGGGGAGTCTGGTAGCCTTGTATATCAATTATGTAAGTCACAGTATGATATGAGATAGTCTTCTGAGCTTGGTTTGGAAAGCTCAACACTGCAATTCAAGAATTTATTACTCTCTGTTTTATCGACATTATGCATTAAATTTAGTATTTCATGAGAAGACCAAACACATTGAGATTAACTGACATTATGCATCAAATTGAGTACTTTCCCAAGAAGACTAAACACATTGACATTGATTGTCAATTTTGTGAAATCTAGTGATCAACTTGCAGATATCTTAACAAGCTCTTCTTCGGTTGTCGTATTAATTACATTTGTAACAATCTAGGTACATATGACTTGTATGCACCAGCTTGAGGAGTGTTAGAATAGGAACAAGAATAATATCTACAATCCTACTTGGAATAGGAATAACAATAGTATATAGAATCTTACTTGAAAAATGATTGTATTATAGTATCCTAGTTGGAAAAGGAGTCTAATATAGTATCTATAAATAGGGTCTCAATGTAATAATGTAGAGACAACAGTTCTCTAATATTCTTTCATATATTCCTCACAAGTTTATTATTGTATCCTTAATTAGGGCTTGTTTGGAAAGCTAACCTGGTAGTTGAATTTGGTGTAATTGAGTGTAATTACACTGTCTGAACTGTTTGGATAGACAAGTAATTACTTGGTCGGTAGATAATTGGGTGTAATTACACTCTCCAATTCACAGGGAGATTGTGAATTTCTGGTAATTACATGGTGTAATTATAAGCTGGTTGCTTTTTAATTTCTTTTTTCTTTTGTTTCTGTTTTTATTTTTTATTTTTATTATTTTAAATTCTTTTTATTTTTATTATTCTAATATTTTCTAAAATTATACTTTATTTGATACTATTTATTATTCATTTCCTTCTCATTCTCGACCTTTACTTTATGTGATTCTATGCTATTTTTCATATTATATTATTTATTTATTCTATTTCATTAGCATGATTTTATTAGTATTTCAATTTTTAAATTAAAGTTGAATCTATTGTTGAATAAAGTTATAAACTTACGTTTTTTCCCCTTTTAAATCATATTTATGTACGTTATATTGAAATTTGATACAAGAGTATTATGATAGCTTTTTCATTTTAAATTTAGAACTTAAGTTATAGTTTTAGTTTCATTTGTTTTAGTAGTATTGACTTAGTATTTCACATTACAAGCCATTTATTGTTTAGTTAGATTAGATAGATTATTTTTTTATGAAATATTTTAATAATTTTACTATGACATTACATTTATAACATTTAATATTTTTTGTCAAACATCCATTTCATGATGTTTGTATAAATCTTGTACTTTTATTTTTTATTATTAATTTAATTAAAATATACTAATTTGAATATAGATTAATTTTTTTTTATAACATTAGTTAATAACATAAGTTTACTAATTAATATATTTTCAAAAGACAATCTATATCTTAAATTTTTAATTTAATATTATTTATAAATATCCTTATTTGGCACATAATTTTTTAATTTTAGATAATTAACTTTTGTTTTTAAAATTTAATATAACCTTTTTTTTGTTTTTAAAATTTAATATAACCTTGTAATTACACTTGTGCAGCCAAACACCACATTTGTAATTACACTTTGTAATTACACTGTAATTACATTGTGGTAAACAAATAGGTCACAATAGTTTTTAGGTTGTGTAATTATTAGATGGTAGTTACTACCCTAGTAATTACACCAATTCCAATTACCAGATGTCTTTCCAAACAAACTTTTTGTGTTCTTTTGAAATCTAGTTTTTAGTAATTGAACATGAATTAATTTATTTTGATTAGTTAATTTGATCAATGAACATGAAAAATTACTTATTTCTTACGTTGGTCAAATGTATACTTTCAAGACTAATAACTTTCCAGGTAAAATAAGAAGAATAATGTCATTTATGCATTAATTTTGTGAAATGACAAGTATTGGGAGACATCTATTTTTAGTAAGGAGTAAGGACTACTTGTAAATGTGAACAGAGGGAGTAGTTGGTTAGGTGAAGGCTGACCAAGCCAATGGTGCTTAGTTCTTCTTTCCGATGACTAAGGCACGGCCCGGACTCCCAAGGGAGAAAAGTATGCATTCTCTTCCTTTTTGTACATATATAAGTGAATAGTAGATTTTCACGAAAGATTGTTGGCATGCCTTTCATAGGAAGTAGGATTAAAAAACCTATGAGACCCCCTTGTTCTAATCTTTTTCCTTAAGAGCAATAGATTACTATACTAGTGCATGCAAACTGAAATCTTAGAGAACCTTGATCTTATTGGTCTGCATATCGATCGGTTTCAAAATCCTTCATTATCGGCATAAGCCTTATCTAAATCAACTCCAAAACGGCAGCAAGTGCTAGTTCAGAACCTCGGCGCTGAGCACATGATTTGTTTTTCAATTATGCAAGGTGTCAAAGTCAATCAAAGTATTAAAATGATTTAGACATTTCATGTTGCACCATAAAGCTAAAGATTGAAAATAATTAAATCATGAATATATTCTGATTTTTTCTTCAGACCATCAATTCTTCCTTTCCTACCAGATTGTCCCTAATATGCTCAACGAAACAAAGTTCCATAGCACTGTGAGCTGCTTCTTCTTATTCTGCTATCCAGATAGTAATAGCCTCCTCAAGCTGTTTGTCGTGCCCCTCCCACTCCAGAAGGTTTAAAACATGCACCATATAAGTCAAGGTTCAAGGCAATATAAAAACAATTGAGGCCGTCAATGACTTTTCAAGCATGTAGAATTCACCTGATGTGGCTCCTTCTTGCTGTGGCTTTTCCTGTGTGAGACACACTTCATGCATGACAAGACAGAGAAGTTGGCTGCTTTTGTAATAAGTCTTGCCAGTTTCAATATCTATGATAGAGCAGGACTTGTTACAAGTGTTGCCAATTTTTTCTTTCTAATAAGTTTCTGATTGTGAGTAGAGCTCTTTCATCTCTTAAGTTGCCAACTAGCTGATCTAATCTTTCTAGCTCCAATTCATGGAAGTTCATCTTGAATTTAAGATCCCATTTTGTTGTCTACTCTTATCAGAGATGGTAGCTACAGTGCATGCAGCAAGACAATGAAGAACAGGGAAAACATCTAACAGACAATTTGCACTTGGCAGGCACTTGCAATTTCTGAACAAGCATGAGTGGGATATTTTTCCAGCCAGATATAGGCCATTTTTTCCCCATCTCCAAATTCAATTTTACCAGAAAACAATCATTCTTTAACTTTCTTTTGTTTTTTTGCCTTCATGCCTTTTCATGAGATGATGTTACATCCTTAACAACAGGGTCACCCATACCATATTCTTGCTTCAGTAACTCTTTTGCAAAAATTATTTTACTCCCACCTCCATGGCCATGTTAAATAAAATACATCCTACTATGCAGTCTCAGTTTTCATAGCGCACCTTTCTTTCTGGATGTTGTCAGCATATACCACTTCACAAAAGAATGAAAACTGATGTTGTTTTATGCTAACATTGTGAAAAAGAAGACATTTTTTTTCCTCTAGGGGTATTGTTTGAGCCAACTTTCAGCGTCTCGATTAGTCCTTCCTTTGGATACATCTCAATGTACATCATTTTGCAAATGACAAGAAAATATGTTTGTTATATTGAACAAAAGAAATTCTAATCAAACTCTACTAAACTTAGTAACATATCAAATTCAATCTTCAATGCAATATCAAATTTTAAACAAATGACATTGCCTTATCTTGAACCTAGCATCAGGCTAGAAGCAATGTTAGGAAGACAAAGGATCAGATAATTGAAGGCATCTAACCTAAAGCTAGATTTAGAGGGTATACAATTGAATGACTAGTTTAAGGATAGTAATTCCTCGATGGTTAATAGAATGACATGATAGATGAAAATGTTACAACTAGAACCAAAATAGATGGCTAAAATGAAGATGTGTTGTCTAGGTGTTATGTGATATAAGGTTATCTACCATAATGAAAGGAACATTATTTAACAGTTATAAGACTAGCAATGTTATGTAAGAGTGAATCTTTTGCCGCTAAACAGTTTATCTACAAGCTAAGTGTAGAGAAATGCGGACACTAAGATAGATGTATAGTCATACACGATTAGACAATTTTTAAAAATGATTAACATTTGAAAGAAGGTATAAGTAGCATAGATCGGGGATAGACTGAGAGAAGATCACTTTAGATTGTTTGGTCATGATCTACATCGACCTCCTGATGCACTGGTTAGGTATGGAACCATGGTGAGTGAATGTGCTAAAAAGGGATGATGTAAACCTAAAATCACTCAAAAGTAAGTGCTGTTTGTAGTCCTACAATCTTTTAGTATCCATGTTGACCTAGTGATAAATAAGACATAATGAAAGAAAAAGATTTATATGGGGATACAAATTAGCTGAGGATATATATTTGTCATGTTAGCACGTGCACTTTAGGACCCATGTTTTTTAGGTGTCTTACTAGGCGTTTGGCCGTGCAATTTGGAGTTCAAATTGGATGTTTTGATTTTAAATTAACGTTTTTTTTGGACATTTGAACAAAACTTCAAGTTTAATTTCAAATTGTGATTTCATATCTCGAGTTCTCCTAAAAGTAGGATTTCAAATCCAAGTTTGTGGTTTCAATTTTTTTTTTTAATCTAAAATTTGACCCAGAAAGTGTATATTTTGCAAAAAAGGATCCATAATTTTAAATTTGTCAAGAAAAAAAGCTCGATCTGATGGGAAGATTATATAAAAAATAGTTAGTTACTACTTCTTTTGTCTCATTTTATGTGTGACTTTCCTTTTTAGTTTGTCCCAAGAAGAATATTACCTTACTATAATCAGAAATAATTTAACTTTAAAATTTCTCTTTTACCCTTGATGAAATGTATCTCAACCATATAAACATCTAAGGATTGTTTTAGACCACAAGTTTTAATAGTCTTCATTTTTTTCTTGAACATCGTGCTAAGTCAGAGGGTGTCACATAAAATTGAATGGAGGGAGTACTATTCTTGATTTATTGGACTAATGAATTTGTGTGAAATTATGTGTATTTTGAAAATTTGTAATATCATGTATTGCTAACATTTATTTACACGAGAAACATGGAGGTATGGGATTTATTATTGTGGTGCCTTAGGATATTCCAATACCATGTTTCTTAACTATGATTTGCTCATTTCAAAAGACTATATAAGAGTTGAGAAGGTTTTGATATTTTTCACAAATAGTGGAGTTTCCATGTTTATAAGAAAAAAAATACAACTTTTGAGACCCAAATTTCACGTCCAAACAAAATTTGAATGATTTCATATCATAGCCTAACGGGCTCTTTGTCTTGTAAGAGATTTATATGCCTCTACAAAATATAGTGGTTTATATATTTGTGTGCATGGGTGCGCGTGTGTGATGAGCTTAAATGGAGTGACATGGTCAGTGTGTACTCATACAACTAGTCTCCACTTACTTGGGATTGAGGTATAGTTGTGGTGTTGAAAGGTTTAACTTACATTTTTTAATGGTTTCTGTGTGTGTGAGATGAGCTTAAATGGAGTGACATGGTCAGTGTGTATTCATACAACTAGTTTCCACTTACTTGGGATTGAGGTATAGTTGTTGTGGTGTTGAAAGGTTTTAAGTTACATTTTTGTATGGTTTCTCTGTTTGTGTGTGTGAGATGAGCTTAAATGGAGTGACATGGTCAGTGTGTAGTCATAGTCTCCACTTACTTGGGACTGAGGTATAGTTGTTGTGGTGTTGAAAGGTTTAACTTGCATTTTTTTTTTATGGTTTCTATTTCAAGAAAAACTTTTGTAGACTGATAAGATAACTTTGAATGGTATATTTTAATCTTCATTTTAAAATTGTAAGAGCTCCTTTTATATTTTAAGATATTGGCGTGTTTGACTTGTTGCGATTTGTGAAAGATGTCTTAAAATGCAAGTAATACCTGTGGATATCTAGGGGAATCAGTCAGGTAACATTGGTAGATTAATAAATTATCATCCAAGTCATTGTTGGAGATTGATACTTATTCAACATGTTAAAGTACTGTAGGCAATCAAAAAGATATTGGGAAAAACTTATCTCTCTGTTGTCATCCGAGTTTTAATTATCTCGTGAGAAGTATTTGCTGTCATGTGTATTGGTTCCTGCGTGTCTACCATCTCTTTATCTCAAAGACCCTTCAAATTCAATGCTGATGTATTGCTCTTTGACGTACATATGCTTTACCTGTTTGTTTTTGTTTTTAACATTTGATTGTATAAGACATCTCAACTTGTATCGTTAATTTCAGTGGTGCTGTTCTATCTCAGGATGATTCTGTATTCTCCATTTTACTGCAATATTTCTTGCATTTATTAGATTTATAATATATATGCTCCTGCTATCATCTGCCTTTTTGTTGGGAAACACTAAAACAAGAAGGGCATTTGTAGTTATTGATATTGTGGCATTCACCAAACTCCACATTTTTTAATGTGTGCTTCTCCTGGCATGCAGAATTCAGGTTCTTGAAACGACTGATACTTGTCCATGGCCGTTACTCTTATAATAGGACAGCATTTCTTTCCCAATATTCCTTCTACAAATCCCTCCTAATATGCTTCATCCAGATTTTGTAAGTGCTAACTTTGTCTTTTGTTGAGTGCATTTCTTTTTAATGAAATTGCCTTCATCAATTGCACATAGCCTTGTTGAGTGCCTCTCCACAGCTTTGATTAATCATGTTGTACTAACATTATCACACATACCAGCTTCTCATTCATTTCAGGTGTTTCTGGAACAAGCCTTTTCAATTCTGTTAGTTTGATGGCTTATAATGTTTTCTACACAAGTGTTCCTGTTCTAGTCAGTGTCCTTGACAAAGATCTTAGTGAAAGAACAGTAATGCAGCATCCACAAATACTGTTCTATTGCCAAGCAGGAAGGTTTGAGATTCGTGCTCATTGAGTCTTCTGTATCTTAGTACTCTACTTGCTTTTCATCTGTTTCAAAAGTCGCTGTTGGATTATAGTTTTAATTTGGTGGAACTCAGTTTATTGGATGGTTGCTATATATTAAACGTTGCTATATATTAAACCCAAAACTCCTGGTAGATGACCAGTGGCCCAAATAAAGGAAAGGATTGGCTACATTTTTCATATGATCATAAAGATGGAGTAAAAGTTCGAACAAAGTTTTTTTTGAAGTACTAGCCTGTCTTTTATTTTTTCTGAAATTGAGTGAAAAAATGTAAAATAATTATTGATTTAATTTTCATGTTATTTGATATCGTACTAACTTCACTGTTTCGTTTGACTCAAATTTTAACAGGCTTCTTAATCCTAGCACATTTGCTGGATGGTTTGGCCGGTCTCTCTTTCATGTGAGTACTATTTGGTTCAAATTTCTAATGTCATTTAGCAGAGTCCTTAGAACTGCACATCTTCTCTTTTCTAGCATTGGATTTTCAGTCTTTGAAGATTTCACTTATTACTCCCTCCGTCCCATTTTGTGGCACCTTTTCCTTTTAGTCTGCCCCAAAAAGTATGTCACCTTACTATAATTAGAAATAATTTAACTTTAAAATTCCTCTGTGAGAAATATTGGAGAAGAATATTATTGAATTGTTATCTCTACATTATTACATTGAGACACTATTTATAAATACTATATTAGACTCCTTTTCCAACTAGGATACTATAATACAATATTACAATCCTTTTCCAAGTAGTATTCTATATACTATTGTTATTCCTATTCCTATTCTAAGTAGGATTGTAGATATTATTCTTGTTCCTATTCCTATTCTAACACTCCCTTTCAAGGTGGTGCATACAAGTCATATGTACCTAGCTTGTTACAAATGTAATTAATACGACGACTAATGAGGTGATTAGTAAGATATCTGCAAGTTGATCACTCGATTTCAAAAAATTGACAATCAATCCCAATGTGTTTAGTCTTCTCATGAAATATTGAATTTGATGCATAATGCCAGTCAATCTAAATGTGTTTAGTCTTCTCATGAAATACTGAATTTTGATGCATAATGTCGATGAAACCTAGAGTAATAAAATCCTGAATTGCAGTGTTGAACTTCCCAAACCAAGCTCAAAATACTATTTCATACCATAGAGTGACTTACACAGTCGATGTACAAGGCTACTAGACTCCCTCGAGCAACAAAATCAGGTGGTTGCTCCATATAGATTTATTCCTCGAGATCATCGCGGAGAAAAGCTTCTTATTGTTCAACTAATTAAAAGGTCAATGGAGAATGACAATATGGATCATTTCAAAATTGCTAAAGAAAATCACTTTAAAAATGGTCGGAACTTGCTCATGCACCGAATTATTAGATTTGATGGCCGAAAGTAGTCAAAAATTGAGAAATAAAATTATATAGGTATGGTCAGAATGATAACATGACTCTACTGAGAAAGAGAATTATATGGGTAGGGTCGGAATGATGGCATGATCCTACTAGAAAATAGAAATTATACAGGTAGGATTGTATTGACGGCACAACCCTATTGAAAAAGAGAAATTGTATGAATAAGGTCGGAATGATGGTACGACCCAACACAAATAAGAAAGTAGTCATCGGAAAGATGGTGTGGTGCTACGCAATTGAATATGAAAAGTAGTCACCGGAAAGATGACTCGGTGCTACACAAATCGGATATGAGAAACTAGTCACCAAAAAGATACACGGTGATCCAAATTTTGCTGACATAATCATTGCCCAAAAGAGTGGCATACATGGTTCATAGCTGCTCGCTGGCAGCAGAAGCTCTTTGATTTTCTACCAAGATCGTAGAAGCTCTGATATTATGTGAGAAATATTGGAGAAGAATATTATTGAATTGTTGTCTCTATATTATTACATTGAGACCCTATTATTTATAGATACTATATTAGACTCCTTTTCTAAGTAGGATACTATAATACAATCCTTTTCCGAGTAGGATTCTATATACTATTGTTATTCCTATTCCTATTTTAAGTAGGATTGTAGATATTATTCTTATTTCTATTCCTATTCTAACATCTTTTTTTACCCTTAATGAAATGATTTATAGCCACACAAATATCAAAGGGTTGTTTTAGATCACAGGTTTCAAAAGTCTTTCTTTTCTTCTTAAATTCCGTACCAAGTCAAATGGTGCCACAGAAAATGGGATGGAGGGAGTAGTTGATTTTGTACTCCGTTATCTGGTTCTAGTAGTCTATGGCAAATCTAGTTTTCATATATATCCATAATGATTGGAGGTGCTTTTTTCAGGCTATTGTCGTCTTTGTCATCACCATACATGCATATGCTTTTGAGAAAAGTGAGATGGAAGAAGCATCCATGGTGGCACTTTCCGGATGTATTTGGTTGCAGGCATTTGTTGTAGCACTGGAAACAAAGTAAGTTTCTGTTCTAAATTTCACTAACTTATCCACAGATTTTAGCTCCCAGAGCTTTAGTACGAAAGAGGATACTGGCTGTCACAGGTTGACAGATAAGTGAGAAAGAATCCTTCATAAAAGTTTGGAATTTGATTGGTCCTTGGTTTCTGGCTGGTTTTCAAGCCCATGTCCGTCTCATGTCAGCAGCCTAGGGATATGTTTGAAATCCTCACTTTCTTCCCAATAAACAGAACAACACAGAAAGTGACACAAAGAAAAGGGAAAATGTTTTACGATCATCGTTGCTACCCTATGATTTCTGGTTGTGTCGATCTCTGAAATCTGTGTCTGACTTCTAGGTCCTACACCGTCTTCTTTTGAATTCTTACAAGGAGGGAGCAAGTACACCAACAGGATTAGGCGTCGTGATGTATCTGTGATGAGAAGTTTGTGATGCTGCTTTTTGTGACGAACTTGCCCAAGTTAAGCTAACTTTACAATGTTACAAAGAACTTCAAGACATTATAGCTGTCCTTGGATTGGACAGTTATCCGATAAGGATTGTTTACTCGTAGCAAGAGCGCAAAAATTGAGGAAATAAGAGAAGAGGTTCATGGGTGACTTAGATGATTGAGTGAATACAGGACACACCTATTTATAGGTGCTAACCACAATAAACATAATGTTAATTTAATGTGGGATAATAATTTACTTAAGAACGTGACATTCCAAATATTTTAACTCTTAATGCTTTAACATATTGTATACATAGTGTTAAGAGATATTTCCTCCATCCCAATTTATGTGACAATGTTTGATTGGACATAGAGTTTAAGAAATTACAGTAGACTTGAACAAAATATATATGAAGTACCAGAAATACCCTTTCAAATGAGTGGAGGTGAGAGGTCTTAGGTCCAAGCTACCCTTGTCAAAAAGAATTTTCACATTTTTGATTCATGAAAAAGAACTAGATATGCATATGAGAGGGTGGTGTCATGCAGTGTTATCAAAAGCGAAAAGCAAAACAAAACTCTAAGGTCCATAGGGACTTTAAGTGCAAATAAAGCATGAACTTTAATGAAGAAAGGCTCATGATAGAGAAAACATACAAACATGTGTGTGGGTGTGTTAGTCTAACACTAATAATTACAAGTATGATAACAAAAATATGGACAAAGAAATTGATTTTTTAATGGTAAAATGAAATATCAATTGTCCAAAACTGATTAGTTCTGTCTTTAAGACCATGACAATAGACAATAAAAATAAGCGAGCAAAGAACACAATGTGGGCTTTATCAAGTTTCAGGGCTTAAATATACTTGAAGCAAACTTTTATCAACACTGACATATAGAAAGTAGATAGTCCCCAGAATGGTTTTTAGTAAACATGCTGGAAAGTTACTGCAAAGGTTTTGATTGTAGAAACTTTTTGGAAAAGTTTTTTTCGCCTGATCTCACTGAAAATGTTTCAGCTGTTTGATCACGTGGGACAAATTTCTAGTCGCCAAATATTTTCGGAAAAGTGGCTGGGAAAATGCCGGTGCTTTTGTAATAGTTATCCAACAGAGGTGTGGTGCCACTGGAAAAGAAACACGAGAAAAAGGTGTAGTTATGGCGATACAAAGGAACTAAGAATACTCGAATTAAAAAGGTATGAATTAGAACCATATCAATCCAAGTTCGGTAACCATTTTAAGTTTCTGCTGCAGAGGCAAACATATGGTTTTTAGTTTCAGAATTAGATTTTGCGACAAAGTTTTCTAAACTTCAAACTTGTAGTTCCTACTCACTAATATAAGTATCCATTGTGTATTGACTCTGACAACAATTTCTAGTCAGTTCTATTCAAGATAGAGCACCACTTGAGCAAGGTGGATCACTCAATACCTACACTGCACTTACTCTCTCAGCTTAGTATTCCTCAAAGCATGCCCTTAACAATACTGATGGTGACTTGTATGGAAAGGGGAAAGGATGAAGCTCGTTGGTGTGGCCGAAAATTGAAGTGGCAAAGATGAAGACTGATTTTCTGCTGATCATTGTTCTGCTCCATCCATGGCAAAGGGAATCACATCTCAAGTAACACAAAAAAACAATGAAGAAGGCTGTGATTTCAACCTCGACAGAGAAGAAACCATTTAAAGAGTCCTACTCCTTCTGAACCACAATCTCCGGACAACATGCAACTCTCAATTCTTGGAAAAAAACCTATTGAAGATGTTGTCCCCATCAGCATCCAATCTGAAGAACTTGAGCAGGACGCAGATTTGGACATCCCAATCTGGATACACCAAAACATCATCAAAATCGGCAAGCAATTTGGAATTGATTTTCAGGGCTTTGAGGAGGAGGCTCAGCTATTACTCATGAAGATATCAAAAGAAGAAAGCTAACAAGGGGAAGGCCAACACGATGCTGGAACTCACACCAAAGATAAAAGGTACTAAGGAATTGAAAAGTCTAGAGTTTGGCCATAACTTCAAAAGCTATGTTACCAAGAGGGGAAGGGGGGGTTCACATCAACATTGATTAATGACAGTCAACTTAATCTCATGGAATGTCAGAGGATTGAATGATGAAAGGAAGAGGAGAATAATCAAGAGTTTCATCAACACTTGGAAGGCAGATGTTTACTACTTCCAGGAGACTTCTTAGTTTTTTTAAAGGAAGAATGGGGCAGCAAAAAGATTGAAAGAGTCTCTCAATGGACTGAAATGCTTTCAATAATTTTATTAAGCATTGAGGGGCTTTAAATAGCCAACATAAAACAAAAAATCTGCATAATTTAAAATTTAAAACAACCTAAAATATCTCAACAACTCAAACAACCTAACTAAAATTCAAAATTCAAATTTATCTTAAAACTAAATAACTTATTTTGCTAAAAACTACTGCAGTAACTAAAAACAAATTTCAACAAAACTAAAGTGAAGGTGATATTAGTGGTTTAGTTAAAGATCTTTGGGCCAAGAGATGGGTCAATCACATCCAACTGGAAGCCAGTGGTACCCGGGGAGGAATTCTTCTAATATGGGATAAAAGAATTTGGGATGGAGAGTGTAGCAATTTGGGATCCATCACATGTAAATTCGCTGGCAAGACACAGGATCTCACTTGGCACTTAACAGGAGTATATGCACCAAATGATAGAAAGACTAGAGACGAAGTCTGGGAGGAAGTTGGCACTTCTAGAGGTCTATTTTCAGGTCCTTGGGTATTACATGGAGATTTCAACACAGTCAGATTCCCATCAGAAAAGAAGAATAGCAATAGAATTAACAAATCAATGACTGACTTCTCTGATTTCATTCAAGACATGAATTTGCTAGATATGCAACTGACAGGTGGGAAATTTACTTGGAAAAAAAGTGACAGACATGACATTGCTGCAAGGTTGGATAGATTTTTTATCTCTGATGAATGGGATGAAAGATTCAGGAATATCAAACAATCAATTCTTGAAAGAGTGACCTCTGACCACTCACCTTTACCACTACAATGCAGCAATTGGGAACCATCCAAATCATATTTCAAATTCGAAAATTGGTGGTTGCAAACTGAAGGGTTCAAAGAAAGAGTCAAGGAATGGTGGGATTCTTTCAACTGTGTTGGCAGACCTGACTACATTTTGGCTTACAAACTGAAAGCCTTGAAAGCCAAACTCGACTGGAGTAAAACTTTAGAAGGAAACTTGGAGATGTAAAAGTTTGACACACTTAGTCAATTATCAGAACTTGATGAGATCCAAGATTTCAGGAGTTTAACAGAGGAGGAAATAAGAAACAAAATTTCCTTAACTATGGACTTTGAGGAGATTGCAAAGGAGGAGGTGGCTTGGAGACAGAGATCAAGAGCATTTTGGTTGAAACATGGTGACAACAACACCAAATTCTTTCATAAAACAGCTAATGCACACAGAAGATATAATAATATTGACTTGTTGGAAATTGATGGTGAGTCCATAAGGAATCCTGATGATAAAAAAGGAGATTATCTCTTTTTATCAGAACCTTTATTCAGAGACAAAAGACTGGAGACCCCATAATAATATGAGAGTCTCTCCCACCATCTCCATAGAAGATAATCTGATGCTGCAAAGTCCATTTGAAGAGCAAGAGATGTGGTCTAGTGTCCAAGCGTGTACTAGGGATAAAGCACCTGGTCCAGATGGTTTCACAATGGCCTTTTTCAAACACTGCTGGGAAGTAGTGAACACTGAGGTCATTACTACTATTCAAAATTTCCTTGAAAGACACATATTTGAAAGAAATTTTAATGCTACATATGTTTCCTCGATTTCCAAGAAGGTGGGAGCTAAAGAATTGAAAGATTTCAGGCCTATCTGCCTTATAGGCAGTATCTACAAGATTATCTCAAAGTTGTTGACATAGAGACACAAAAAAGTGATGCACAAGCTGGTGGATGATCAACAAATGGCCTTTATAAAAGGGAGACAAATCATGGATGCTATCCTTATAGCAAATGAATGTGTTGACTCAAGAATCATAAACAAAGAACCTGGTATCCTTTGCAAACTAGATATACAAAAGGCTTTTGACCATTTAAATTGGAATTTCCTACTTAGAACTATGATGAAAATGGGTTTTGGAGCAAAATGGATCAACTGGATCCACTATTGCATTAGCACCATCAAGTTCTCAATCCTAGTCAATGGCTCACCTGCTGGATTCTTTTCTTCCCAGAGAGGACTTAGGCAAGGGGACCCATTGTCCCTTTTTTTCTTCTGCATCTCTATAGAGAGTTAAACTGATACGATGAAAACTGCCCAATCAAACAACTGGATAACAAGTTTTAGAGTAGATTCAAGAGCTGTCAATAACCTTGAAATCACTCATTTACAATACGCTGATGATACTTTAGTTTTTTGTGGAGCTGACAGAGGACAATTAAAAATTTTTAGGGTGATTTTCTGTCACGACCCGGATAGGGGGCCTAGATGTGACATGGCGAAAGAGGACCCGAAGACCCTCGATCAAGCCATCA
>JBCEWC010008975.1:0-19271 GCA_038996855.1 Solanum aculeatissimum
TTAGGGTTCTTAGGATCTTCAAGGATGAAAGGGGATCCTTGAATCAAGTCCCACATACCTTAATCCAAGCAACTAGCAAACAATATCAAACTTAATCAAGTCTCCTTCCCCAAATTCTACAAGCTAGATTCAATGGAGGTCAAGAGAGCCTTAGGATTTCAAGAGAGAGTGTAGGAGAGTTTGAGAGGATGAAATAGGGTTTGGGGAATGTTTTAGAGGTTTAGGAGACCTTAGGGGACCAAAAAGAGGCTTAAGGAAATATTAAATCACGAAAATACCATTAATAAAATGGAACTTTTCAGTGAACACAGTGCCCAAATGGCAGCTACAGTGCCGTCAACCAGTCACAAAATCTGTTTACCATACCGTCAACCATGCCTTAGCCAATCCATTCAACGCAAACTTTCGGAGGACTTCTGTTACACTTTACGAACCCATAAATGGTCCGTTCAAGGTGAGACTACCCCTGAAAGGCACCGTCCAACCTCCCTTAAACCCAAAATCATCAACCAAGCCTTGGCCTAGCCACTGTCCAACTTCACGGGACAGTGGATGGCTTGTTAAGTGTCAAACGGACCGTCCAAGGTTCCGTTGACTTACACTTGGCTTAGGGGTGGTTCCAGGACACCCCAAGTCCATTGTGAAACCATACGACACCCTAGATGGACTGTGCAAAGTTTCACGGTCCGTGTCCCTGTCCTTGGCCACTTTTCTGAGCCTATCTCCAATTGCTTCCGAATTTCAGACAGTCTCACTGTTTGTGCCATATCTCCCTCATCCGATGTCTAAATTGAGTGAAACCATTTGTGTTGTAAATCTAACTCAAATAGATTCAATGTTATATGTGGTATCCTATATGGTTCATCCCACATCAAAAGTTATGACTGTTTGAAGTATGCTGCCAAAACTATCCCTCTAGGCCACTTACTAGACCAATTTGCATTCGGCCACTTAAACTCAACCCGTGGCCACCAAAATCAACCATGGCTTGTAGTACATCATAGAATGCTAACCATAAGTATATTTTGAAAATTTTTGGGTTGTTACATGGCCCCTGTGGCGGATAAGATGAGGGAAGCAAGACTGCGATGGTTTGGACATGTGTAGAGAAGAATTATCGATGCTCCTATTAGGAGGTGCAAGAAGTTGGATTTTGAAGTTACAGAAAGAAGTAGAGGTAGACCGAAGAAGTATTGGGGAGATGTAATAAGACAAGATATGGCAAGACTTGATCTCACCGAGGACATGACCCTAGATAGAAAGGAGTGGAGGTCGCAGATTAGGGTAATAGGTTAATAGGATTAGGTTGATGTCCAGGTTGGAGGTATAGTAGGGTAGTAGGATTAGACGCGTTATTATATCCTGGGTTGTCATTATTCATCATATATATGTTGATTTGTTACCATTTTACACACTATCATGTACTTTTGTTATTAGTGGTCTTCCTTTTTCTTTTCTTTTCCTTTCCATTTTTTTCATATCTAGTTATTCTTCTTACGGGTTTTTGAGACGAGGGTTCCCAGAAAATAGCCTCTCTACCTCTGAGGTAGTGGTAAGGTCTGCGTACATTTTACCCTCCCCATACCCCACTTATGGGATTTCACTGGCTATGTTGTTGTTGTTGTACTTTCTATGCTGTATTTACTTTGATGCATTTTTCTTGAGGGTGAGCTTTGAGCATGACTTATCCCCCGTCAAGTCTTTTATGTAGATGGTATGTTTGGATGATATGTATGGAGTTTAAGTTATTACTTTCTATGGATTTTAAATTATTGAATCTCCCTTAGTCTTGTTCCCCAATTTAAATTCCATTTTACTTTGATCAAATTCCCATGAATGCTAAGAGGCTTGGATGAGGTGCCTTCAAATTTCTCATTCGTTGTATCATGACTAGGCCCTAGGATCGGGTCGTGACAATTGTGAGATAATATAGACATAATGTATCTATTAATACATTGAATGTACTAAATATGTAGGAATTAAATGCAATAAATCATGTTGTGGAATTTAAAAATCATGTTGGAAAGATATTGAAAACTTAAGTAAACATAAAAAAGGGTCAAACACAAGTAAGTCATATGAGAATCATGTCAAAACAAGGCTATAAATAGTAAAGTAGAACATCATAAGGAACCATACATATGTTGAGATAGCCATGATTGATAATAAGAACATACGAGATATAACATGAAATCTCAATGTCTATCCATACACCTGAGTAAAGGGATCCTACTTGCAAGGGTAAGACTTTACCCCGCTAAATGAATGTGATAAGCTATGTGGATCCACTAGCAAACCATATTGGTAAAGGTAATCCTATGATAGTACATAGTTATGATACTAGATAATTTACATAAGGATCCTGTAGGTCGAGCCCCTACCTAAGCCTCATTCGAGCATAAGTCAAATCCCACGAAATGCATATCACGAAAATAATACTAGTCATATATTTATAATCTCATAATTCATAGCTTTCATACTTAGGATTAGCTTATTTTTATAAATTTAGTGATGTGGGTGTAGGCCTTCCACTGTCTCTAGTCATAATTCCATTTGAGTACATTAGGGTCCTAGGTCACCTTTAAGGATCCTAAGTCTCCCATAAGGATCTTAGGTCACCGTAAAATGTCCTAAATCCCCTATTTATAAACTTTCAATTTTTCATAATCATGTTATGAGTTGTAGATTAGGGAAAAAGTATGAGTTTACAATCAAAACGTTTGAAATCATGTAAACTAAGTACATTTATGCATAATCATGTTACTTGACACCCTTTAAGTCAAGAGTAAAGGAACCCATTTACAATTTCATAAACCCTAGATAACATGTCGGTGAAATCATTTGAAATTAATTTAATTCATGTATTTTAATATAATTCATGCATATTTTGATAGAAAATTATGATATACAAAAGTAGTCATGGAAGTTGAATAAAAATCATAAAACCCTAAAATACATTCATAGAAATTTGAATGAAAAGGGAAGGTTTTGTTGGGATCCATGGGTGAAAGGTACCCATTTATGAAAGTCCACATACCTTAGATGAAACTCTAGCAAAACCTTAAGGATTGGTGTAGAAAATTGAGGAAACCCTAGCTACTATGCTCTTGAACCTGGACAGGAACTTAAGAGAAAGAAAACCTTTATGGACTTGGAGATTTAGTGAATGAAGTATAATTGGAGTGATATTTGGTAGAATGGGGCAGTAAGGGATAGTTAGGAACCAAAATAATGTAGTTTAGGGCTTAGGGTAGGAAACAATAACTAAAAATCCCCTTATTAAAAATTGTCAGGGGATACCATGAGTTGACTTTCCCTGTCATAGTCCCAACCATGAGCTATGGAAAGGTTTCATGAAGTTCAAACCTAATTTTCTGAGTTTTTAAAGTTAATGTACGAGATGCCTATTTTTGGAACGTCATTTGTTTTATGACCCATAGACAGGCTTCGTCTTGTCTACTTTCCAAAAGTTTAGAAGCTTGAAATCTTGGGGCAAAAACAAAGATCATCATCTACAACTTCTAATTTCTTTTATGAGTTGTAGATAACCCTTATACATGGCCTGAACACTTGGCCAAATTTCATCCTTTTCCTATCCCATCTACGAGGCCCATGTATGACTCGTACTTCTAAGTACGAGCTCATCTTGTTAAATCATACACCAAGTTCAGAGACCTTTATATTTACCATAATTTTGGACCCTTATCTACAACCACCTTCTACCAGTTGTAGGTGGTTCCACAACTCATACAATGGATTCATATTTCTAAAATAACTCCAACAAATTTTCTAAGTGTCAGGGTTATCTACGAGACCCTATCTATGACTCGTAGGAGCTGTAATCTCTAGAAGCAGAATCCAAATCTACACTTCCTTTACACAACCTAACTTTCTAACACATAGGGTAGTACAATAATTGATGGTGAAAGGTTTTCTCATCTAAGTATAGATTTATATGGATGAAAGGATGATGTTCACATTACATGAATAATTTTGAAAAGAGCTATCTATGATTATGATTTTTTTTTAAATGGATGGTTTAGTATATGTTGCCTCTCCACATGATATGAAAAATGATTTATGGTTTCTATTATGTTGAGAGTTACTTAGCATTTTAGGATAGAGGCTCACCCGCTATTAGAAGAATGATCCATTAAAAAAAATCTTATTATCCCATAACTACGTTCTACTATAGGTGAAAGGATCATCTATTAGTAGAGGCTTGATTCCTTAAGTGGCTTACTGGATAATTGAGGGTAATGTATGGTTCTTACCTTGACAAGTATGGACCTTCTCTTTTCAGTGTATGAGGGAAACATCTAACTCCGAGGGAAACATCTAACTCCATGTTAAAAGTCACACTATTTTTGTCGGTTAATGGTATCTCGCACAATGGTTTATGATTCTATCACTATCACTTATGGACTTTCACTATGTTATGATTTGATTACATCCTTTTCTTATGAGTTTTTCCTTAGGTATTATATTTCAAAGTATATTTTCAAAGAACTTTATCATGTTTTAATTTGGTCATTGCATCATCATATTAGTGTCATGTATTGCATTGCTAACACATGCTTTCTTTTTCCTATATTTTATTATTTCATAATGTAGGGTCAGACGCTACACTCTATCCATGTGTCTAGTTTGATATCCATTAGATTGGTATTTGGTAAGTCCTCATGATTCAAGTACAAACCCCACTATGTTATTTCTTTAAGATTTAGATGATCTTACTCTCTTTGTTTAGGGTGAGCTACGGCTTATCCTATGTGCCCATCTAGAATAGTATTAAAGGCATGTTAGACTGATGATGTAGTTCACTTATTTGTACATTTTTACTTTGAGTTACTTTCATTTTTAGATTCTACCTAAATATTTTCCTTCCTTTTTTGTGATTCTTTTATTCTCTTTATTTACCTTATGTATGCAATAAATGCTAAGAGGCTTGGTTGTAGTCATTTGGGGTTCTAATCATCGTGTCTCATCTAGAGCTAAGTTTGGGATGTGACAAACTTCATACCAAAGTCCAAGATTAAGGTGTCTTGGGGAGTTTAGCATGCATCATCAAGTAGAGTCATATTCATGAGTGTTAAGCGTTCCACATCTATGAATGAGAAGCTATAAGGAGTTTACGAAATATCTCACTTCTTTCATGATCTTATCGTGTGATAGGGTCATATTCTTAGGATTTCCCCTCTAACGCGTATACCTTGTGATTTCAGAATCATGTCTGCATGAAGAGCTTTTGTAAGAAGGAATGTCAAAGAGGAACAACATGATTCAAATGACAAATTGACCAAACAAGTGTCAAATTTAGAGTTTTGAGCTATTTTTCACATGCTTTCCCTAGCCATGACAACTCAAGTGAATCAATGGGTGATAGTTCCTCCAAATGTGAGGATGGCATCCACAAGAGTTTGTGATTATACTAGAATTAATCCTCAGGAGTTCTATAGATCAAAGAAGGATGAGGGTCCTCAAGAATCTATAGAAGGAATCTGTAACACCCCTCCTGATTTGAGGCCTAGAAATGTCACCACCCGAGAGTAGGGCTTAGATTTGACATGGCGAATGAGAACTCGAGAGTCCTCAAACAATCCATCTTAGCATCAATTTACACATGATTGGTTTGGAAGTGCATAATTTAACAAGAAACATCTAATTCTAAAGGATTATGGGGCTTTGTACTCAAGCTAGGAGGACAAGTAGGGACTTGGGACTTTCCATATAAGTACATTCTCATTATACATATCATAATAGCATAAGCATAATCATAGTCAAAGCAAGATATAGTCATAATATCTCAAACAAGCATATAATATGGGCGTCCAATAGAATCTAATATCTCCAATAATGCCTCTACATAGAATAAGGTGGGGGCCTCGAATGTCCCGGGATAACCCTCAAGTCATAAGGTAGAAAAGACATAACATAGGGGAAAGGAAGGTGTGTCTTTCCCTTGGAATAAAGGGCTCACCACTAGAAATAATCTGAGATCACCAAACTAACCGTCCAAAGGAGGATAGATATCATCTCCGGTCCCTACGTGGTTAGATCATGTAGATGAAGAGTATGGGTTAGTACATAGAATGCAGTAAGTATGAGGGCATGCAATGCATATGAACATGAAATCTTGCAAAACAAGTTAGATGGTAAAGGCACACATATATATAAAGATGTATATAAGAAAGGAGGGATATTATGTCAATATGCCATGAAATCCATGATGCATGAATTAGATAGTTCCATATTCATAGCAGAGATGTGACCTCAATCGACAACAAGAGAGACCAAGTGAGCTACTACTTGGGATTGGATTACTTTTCAGGTAGATCCTAAATCAACCCTAAAAAGGGGAATACAAGTCAATCCAAAGAAGTTAGCATACCCAAGTTGGCACATGGTTTGACGGAAAGGAGTATGGACCCTTGGAGATAGTCCACCCCGACTCCAATCCCTCAGTACTAAGTCACAACCCACAAGAATACATAAACATATACAAGATTTCGAACAGAGGTTACATACTTTCAAATCAATGCAATGCAAGGTTGGCTAACAAGTCAAATCATGATTCAAGTCTTTTCATAATTAGGCTACGAAGCCAAACTAGAGTTCAAGTCAAAACAATGCAAGGTTGGGCTCAAAAGCCAAGTCATAGTGGAAGGATCAATGTATATGAGTAGCTCATTCAAGGCAAGTACATTATGGTGTAAATACCCAAGATTATCATAGAGCCAAGTCAAGAAAAGATGTGATCACATGTCATTCAAGTATTCAAGTCAAGTCAATGTCGTACTAAGCCCATATCAAGAGTTTCATGAAGATCAAGTTACATGCATGCATATGCCATGAATGATGAAGTGAATGCATGGGAAATAGAGATTAAATCTTAAAGCAACAATACAATATGAAATTCAAGTGAATTCAAATACAAATCTCAATTTAGCTTACCCTTGCTCAAAAATAGCTTTCAAGGGACGATGCATATTCAAATCTTCATAAATTCAATGCAAGTCATGATAATTGAACTTAAATAACTTTAAAATCATATAATAAGTACAGCCCATACTTCAATTTAATTAAATCATTCATAATTTGAAGGACCCAATTTCAAAGTAAGCAAAATTGCATAAAAATCAATTGAAGAAATCCATTTGGGGCTTCATGGTTGAAAGGAGCCATGAATAAATTTCCACATACCTTAATTAGCCAAGAAACGTAAGAAGAATTGACGAAGAATAGAGTCTTCCCTTGATTCCTAAGCTAAGTATTCAATAGAGCTTTGAGAGGAGTTCTTGAGAGTAAACTTGAATACAATTCTATGTTTTGAATGAATTGAATGAAGATGAATGAATAAAATCTGGTTTGGGGGATTAGGATAGGTTTAAAGGTCATAAAAGACCTTGGGAAAAGGGTCAAATTATCAAAACTACCTCAAAAAAACACAACTTGGGCTTTTAACCCGAAGCTCTCATGGTTGGTTTCACGGGTCGTGAGGCTCACTGACTCAGCCCAAGCAGTCCCTACAAAAACAAGAATAACATTTTACTCCAAACTTGAAATTGAGTGAAAGAAATTTTTTTTGGAAAGATAATTCAAATAGCTTCAATTTGATATGTAATGGGAAACCCAGTTCACTCTGTGCTAAGAGATACGACCAGTTAAAGTTGACTCTTCCTACGGTCCATGAGAGATTCCATACTTAGAAAACATTTGATATCGACACTTTGACGGCAACTTTCACGAGCTGTGTGATGGCTCACTAACTGTCTAGTGGTCCGTGGGGCTTGCCTTGGTCATAAACCAGTCATGTCTTACACGAGCAGCAGTCATATGAGCTGTCCAAGGCTCCATGGGCAGTTTGGCCCCTCGCCAACATAACACAAGCTTCCGAAATGGTAATTTCATACTTAGAACCAACCCTTGGGTCAAGACCTTCGTGAAACACTTCGTTACGACTCATATTCAGGATCAAGAGGCATCCACACGAGCCGTCTGGTGGCTCACAACCCGTATGGGGTCCCGTGGTTCCATGCCTTAGCCAATTTTCTATAAAGAAATCCCTGCACAGGGAACCTTACAAAAAAGGGCATAACTTCTTCATACAAACTCCGATTCAAGTGAAAATAAGTGCATTGGAAAGATTACTCAAAGATCTTCAATGTTATGTCATGGCTCACCCGGTTCTACTTGTACTAGGAGATATGGCAATTTAAAGTCAGTGCTTCCACAAAACTTCAGGCAAAACTTAATCAATGTGATTTCTTTGAGCATGGTCACTTAAGAGAGACTCATGAAGATCATTAACCAACCATGGTAGGTTCAACTCAGAACTTAATAAACTTCACAAGTTTCTAAAAATTCCGGGTTGTTACATCATCTCCCCCTTGGGAGCATTCATCCTCAAATGGGCTAGAACAAGGCTTGAAAGGCTAGATTAAACAAGAAATATCTTAACAAGTAAAACAATGCATAGACCATTCCTTGAAAAATTTCAAGTCATTAAAACTCATGTCAAATCATTATCGAGCAATTAAAAACATCTTTAAATCATTTTCGTGTGCATGTATGCATGACATGTCATGAGACTCAAGAATTGAAAGATTTAGGGCCATTTAAAATATGAAGAACCTAGTATCTTGGGCTTGAGTAGATTGGAAAAGATGGGGATATCGCTTTTTCATGTCTAACTCTTCTTCTCATGTAGACTATCCACATGTTGATTTCTCCAAAGTAATTTTATTGAAGCTATATCCTTATTGTGAAGTCTCTTCACTTGCCTTTCTAGGATCTCAACCGGCACCTCTTCGTAAGTCAAATTGTTTCCTCAATACCAACACCTTCCAAAGGCACAATTATACTAGGATCACCAATCAACTTCCTCAACATAGACACATGGAACACCGGATAAATAGAACTCATATCCGAAGGCTACTCCAATGTATAAGCCACATTGCCAACCCGCTCAACAACCTCATATGGTCCGACATACCGAGGACACAACCTACCCTTTTTACCAAAACGTACAATACCCTTCATAGATGAAACCTTCACATAAACCCAATCACCCACATGAAATTCAAGGTCTCTCTTCCTAACATCCGAATAAGACTTTTGGCGACTTTGAGCCGTTCTCAACCTTTCTCTAATAAACTTCACCTTTTCCATAGCTTCAACCACCAAATCCAGGCCTAGAAAGAACATTTCTCCCAACTAAAACAATCTAATTGAGGACCTACAGCTTCTTCCACACAAAGCCTCACACAGTTCCATTCTGATACTAGCATGGAAGCTATTTTTATAAGAAGACTCAATGAGTGGTAGGTGATTATCCCAATTTCCCTTAAACTCTAACACACAAAAGCTCAATATGTCCTCCAAAGTTTGAATTGTCCTTTTGGCTTGCCTATCGGTTTGAGGGTGGAAAGCGGTGCTGAATTTAACCATAGTGCCAAGCCCTCTTTAGAATGACCTCAAAAAAATTAGAAGTAAATTGAGCACCACGATTCGATGGGATAGACATAGGCACACCATGCAACCTCACCAATTCTCAAATATATAAATTAGCATAATCTTCGGCATTATAAATAGTCTTGACCGGTAGAAATGAGCCGACTTGGTTATTCAATCAATAATAACCAATATAGAATCAAATTGGTTATGGGTACGCGGAAAACCAACAACAAAAAGCATATTCATATCATCCTACTTCCAAGTAGGGATCTCATTGTCTTGGGCCAAACCACCAGGCCTTTGATGTTTCACCTTCATTTGTTGGCAATTCAGACACTCCGACACAAACTTGGCTATTTCCTTCTTCATGTCATGCCACCAATACACCTCCCTCAAATCCCGATACATCTTGGTGCATACCGAATGTATAGAATAATAAGAGTCGTAAGCCTTACTAATGATCACTTCTCTAAGCCCATCGACATCGAGAACACATAACAGATCAGGATACCAAAGCACACCATCTCTCCCTTGGGAGAAAACCCCAATCTTTCTTTCGGCAACAAACTTCTTCAATTCAACCAAAGACGAGTATAAATCTTTCTTTTCCTTGAAATTCATAACCACAGAAGATTCAACTCTCCTTTGAACATGAATACCACCATAAGAGGATTCCGCCAGTCTGATGCCTATCCTAGCCAAACAGTGAACCTATCTCACTAGATCCTCCTTGAAGTTGATCAAACTATTTATCAATTCTAGGAAACATGTACTTATTCTTGACAATTACCTTATTCAATTATCAATAGTCGATACACATCCATAATGACCTATCCTTTTTCCTTACAACCAACACAGAAGCACCCCAAGGTGAAATGCTTGGCCTAATAAAGTCATTCTCCAACAAGTCTTTCAACTGATTCTTCAACTTCTTCAATTCCGCTGGTGTCATATGATAAGGAGGAATGGAAATAGGTCGAGTATCCAATCATCATCAGAGTTAAAAGACTTCAAGATACGCTTCATAGCATGACATAAGGGATAATGAAGTGAAATAATTCCTAAAACGTCGCTATATCCTCTCACTCATAAGTATGGTATACCACATACCCATGAATAAGATTCTACCTGACGTGGAATGTTGGACTCCGAGGACCAGTTATAAACCTAGTGCTTTGACACCATCTTTTTCACGACCCGAGCGACCTCAAACAAGTCATCTTAGCATCAATTTACAGATCATTGGTTCGGAAGCACGTAATTTAATAAAAAACAAATAATTCTATGGGATTACGGGGCTTTGGACTCAATATATGGGGACAAGTAGGGACTTGGGACTTTCCATATAAGAACATTCTCATTATACATATCATAATAGCATAAACATAATCATAATTATAGTCAAAGTAGGATATAGTCATAGCATCTCAAACAAGCATATAATATGGGCATATAATAGAATTTGATATATCCAACAATGTCTCTACATAGAATAAGACGGGGGCCTCCACATGTCCCAAGCTCACCCTCAAGTCATAAGGTAGAAAAGACATAACATAACATAAGGTAGAGGAAGGTGGGTCTTGCCCTTGGAATAAAGGTCTTACCACTAGCAACAATCTGAGATCACCAAGCTAACCATCCAAAGGAGGATAGATATCGTTTCTGGTCCTTACATAGTTAGATCATATTGATGAAGAGTATGGGTTAGTACATAAAATGCATTAAGTATGCGGGCATGCAATGCATATGAACATGAAATCCTATAAAACAAGTTAGATGGCAAGGGCATATATATATAGAAAGAAGTATATAAGTAAGTAAGGATATTATGTCAATATGCCATGAAATCTATGATGTATGAATGCAATAGTTCCAGATTCATAGTAGGGATATGACCTCAACCGACAACAAGAGATACCAAGCGAGCTACTACTTGAAATTGGACTACTTGTCAGGTAGATCAAAAGTCAACCCTAAAAAGGGGAATACAAGTCAATCCCAAGAAGGGAGCATACCCATGTTGGAATATGGTTTGACGAAAAGGAGTATAGACCCTTATTGATAGTCCACCCCAACTCCAATCCCTCGATGCTAAGTCACAACCAGCAGGAATACATATACATATACAAGATTTCAAATGAAGGTTACATACTTTCAAATCAATGCTATGCAAGATTGGCTAACAAGTCAAATCATAATTCAAGTCTTTTCATAATTAGGCTAGTAATCCAAATAAGAGTTCAAGTCAAACAATGCAAGGTTGGGCTCAAAAGCTAAGTCATAGTACAAGAATCAATGCATAGGAGTAGCTCATCAAGGAAAGTACAAGATGGTGTAAACAGCCAAGATGCTCATAAAGCCAAGTCAAGACAAGGTATGATCACATGTCATTCAAGAATTCAAGTCAAGTCAAGGCGGGACTAAGCCCATATCAAGAGTTTCATCAAGATTAAGTTCCATGTATGCATATGCCATGAATGATGAGATGAATGCATGGAAAATAGATATTTAATCTTAAATCAACAACACAATATGAAATTCAAGTGAAATCCATAAGTAAATTCCAATGCAAATCACAATTTAGCTTACACATGCTTAAAACAAGCTTTCAAGGGACAATACATATTCAACTCTTCATAAATTCAATGCAAGTGATGATAATTGAGATTAAATCACTTTAAAATCATACAATAAGTACATCCCATACTTCAATTTAATTAAATTATTCATAATTTGAAAGACCCAATTTCAAAGTAAGAAAAATTCCATAAAATATAATTAAAGAAATCCATTTGGGGCCTCATGGTTGAAAGGAGCCATGAATAAATTCCCACATACCTTGATTAGCCAAGAAAAGTAAGAAGAATTGATGAAGAATAGAGCCTTCCATTTATTCCCAAGCTAAGTGTTGAATGAAGATGAATGAATAAAATCTAATTAGGGGGCTTCAGATAAGTTTAAAGGTCATAAAATACATTGGGAATGGGTCAAATTATAAAAAATGCCTCAAAAAAATGCAACTTGGATTTTTAACCCTAAGCTCTCACGGTTGGTTTCACGGGTCGTGAGGCTTACTGACTCAGCCCAAGCAGTCCTTACAAAAACTAGCATGACGTTTTACTCTGAGCGCAGAATTGAGTGAAACAAGTTTTTTTCGAAAGCTAATTCAAAGAGATTCAATTTGATATGTGATGGTCCACCCATTTAAGTATGTGCTAAGAGATATAACTTGTTAAAGTTTACCCTTTCAATGGTCCGTGAGAGATTTCATACTTAGAAAAACTTTCACATCGACACTTTGACGGCCACCTTCACGAGCCGTGTGATGGCTCATGGATTTTACAGTGGTCCGCGTGTCTTTCCTTGGTCATGAACCAGTCAATTCTTACACGATAAGAAGACAACGAGCCATCTAAGACTCCACGGGCCGTTTGACCCCTCGTCAACATAACACAAGCTTTTGAAATGGTTTTAGAGCCAATCCTTGGGTCAAGACCTTCATGAAATACTTCATTAGGACTCATATTTAGGATTACGAGGTATCCACATGAGCTGTTTGGTGGCTCAACACCCGTATGAGGTCCCGTGGTGCTATGTCTTAGCCAATTTTCCAGAAAGAAATCCCTGCATAGGCAGCCTTACAAAAAAGGTAATAACTTCTTCATATGAACTCTGAATCAAGTTAAACAAAGTTCACTGGAAATATTACTCAATTCTCTTCAATTGTATATGTAATGACTCACCCAGTTCTACTTGTGCTAAGAGATATGGCAATTTTAAAGTCAGTGCTTCCACAAAACATCATGCAAAACTTAACCGATGTGATTTCTTTGAACATCGCCAATTAAGAGAGACTCATAAAGATCATTAACCAATCATGTTAGGTTCAAATTAGATCTTAATCAACTTCACATGGTTATAAAAATTCTAGGTTGTTACAAGAAAACTAAAAGACAAGGAAATTTTGAATGGCCTAACCCTACGAGCAAGCTTACGACTCGCAGATGCAGCCATGGGTCACAGGTGGGCTCATGGAGAGAGCCTAGGGAAATGGAAAATGGAAGTATTTCTAAAAGTTGACTTACGTGACACCAGACGAGCTTGTAGGTTTCCCCACAACTTGTAAGTTGGTCTCGTAGGAGGAATCCTTGAGGAACCAATATTTTTCTAAGTTTGGGATCCTCTTACGAGAGGGTTTATGGTCCGTAAGTCAATCTATGAGTCATATTACATGTTCATATACTATAAGATACAATTCTACTAGATCAAATTTTTTCACACCCTGATCCACAAGGCAAGATACAGTCTGTATGTGTATCCATGACCCGTAAAAGGGGTTTTTTGGACGGCTCTGACAGTTTTTTAATGAAGGGTATTTTTTACATTCCCAATCCAACTAAGTCCTAAACTACATAATTTTGGCTACCCTAACTACCTTAGCTGACCTAATCTCTATAAAGTCCTATTCCTAATTCATCCAAAGCTTTAAATTCCTAAAATTTCTCTCAAGGGTTATCAATATTTTTCTCTCTAAGTCAAGGGTTCCATTGAAACTAAAACATGAAGGTTTGTTTATGAATTTCCAGATTTTCTTGTTCAATTCTAAGGGGTCTATTTGAGGTATGTAGGGATTCATTCATGGACTAGATTCATCCATGAAGCCCAATCCAAAACTCTTTTTTATCAAAATTTCATGATGATTTCTTATGGGCTTTTAAGCTATGAATCCTAATGCATGGATTATGACTCTTATATGATGATTATGACTAATTATGTATGAATTATGATGCACTCCATGATGCATATTATTTTCAATCAAAATTATATAATTTTTAAGTGTGTATGATTAGGACTTAATGATTTAAGGTTGATTCTTTTATTGATGACCTAGTTTGATTTTAATTGCATATTTTCTCTATGAATCCTACTCAATTGCATGATTTTGACTCAAATATTCATGGACCCACACTTAGCTCTAGTCTTCTATGGTGAAGTTATGAACTTCTATACCTATGATATCAAATATGAAAAACATGTTTTAAATGAGAGTAATATTATGATAATGATGATGTTATGAAAGCTATGACGATGTTATGATAAAGAGGGTGAAGAAATTCCTAATGTTTATAATGATGATAAGGTGGGAATATCTACCCATACTATGATGAAAATCTTTATGAATGGACTATTCTTATGACATAGTATTCTAAGAAATATTTTGATGACTATTTATGAATTACGAAATCATGATTTAATAATGTATGAAATATATAGAAAGCTATGTATATATATGATTTATGTATTCCATGGGATATACCTTAGCACTGAGAGGGCTTTGGTATATTCCATAGTCCCATAACTACGTGCCACCATAGGAATTATGTTCATGCTATTATGCCTTAATGGTATGCAAATGGATCCATATAGCTTTTAATGGACACTCACCGTGCTAGGATAGAGCCTAAAGGGTGAGGTCAAATGATGGTTCTCATCGGGCTAAGATAGAACCTATAGGGTAAGGATCGAGTTTGCCTTGGCAAAGTAAAATCCGCTTAGCTTAATGTAGTGTGAACATTGGGATTCCATGTAATGGTTTACATGGTCTTAGAAATGTCGGTTGTGGCCCTTTTCCCACATATGTATGTTAAGGTTATGATAGAATTTTAATAATGTCTCTCTTTATTATTTTAAACATGCATGCTCATACATATTGCACCCTTATTTTATGGCTTATGGATATGCATATTGATATTATGACGATGTCCTTCGATTCATGGCATACCTACATACTTAGTGCATTTCATGTACTAATGCATACTTTTTAGCCTACATGATCTAACCATGTAGGGATGGACGATAAGAAAATTGTTTTATTTCATGGCTAGACTAGGATCTTGATATTGAAGACTTGTTGGTGAGTTCCCATGCTTCGAGAACAAGCCTTATGATGTTTTTCGTTTATGCTGAGATTTTATCACTTTCATACTTTTGATGTATATCTTGAAGGTTAGCTTATGAGCTATTGTCATGACCCGGATAAGGGGCCTAGATGTGACATGGCGAAAGAGAACCCGAAAGTCCTCGATCAAGCCATCATAGAATCATCACACATATCATCGGTTAAATGTGCGGAAATAAACACATAACACATGAGTTCTAGGAGAAATGGGGCTTTGGACTCAAGCTATGGGGATGCTACCGGGGATAGGATGAACATGAATCACATAGCACATAAATGTTATCTCTAAGGGGTGGGTAAGTAGTACTCAAGCTATGGGGGCATTCCGGGTTAGGGGACTTTCCACATAAGCACATAATCAACACACAATACCAACATCAAGCCATAAGCATAACCAAATAACATTTCCATAACCTAAGCTCATTAATCATAACATCTCAATAGTCATAATAACCAACAAATACAATCCAACGTACAAGAGTTTAGTTTGTCTAACGAGCCTTTACATAAGATAAGCGGGGCCTCAACATAGTTTGAGGCTCACCCTCAATATATAAGTAAAGAAAAGTAACAAAACAAAACTAGGTAGACAGACAGTGGCTATTGCCCTTGAACAAAAGGGCTCACCACAAGAAAAAGGCTTCAAGATGATCACATGTCATCCGGCGGAAGATAGAAGTCGTCTCCGGTCCCTAAATGGTTAGAACATGTAGAAAAAGAATATGGGTTAGCACATAATATGCACTAAGTATGTGGGTATGCAATGCCTGTGATGATATAGTATGACCAAGCAACATGACAAAGGGACAAGTTAAACGAAAAGAGTGCACATAGCCAAAGAGGAATATAACAATATACTATGCCATGATGCATGAGATGCAACCCTACAATCATAGTATAGCGGGGATGTAACCTCAACCGACAATGGAGGAGACCCGAGCGAGCTACTACCCGGATCCGGACTACTTTCCAAGTAGATCCCTAGTCAACCCTTCATCAAGGGGACACATATCAAGTCAACTCCTATCTGGGGAGATAACCCATGGTGGCACATGGTTTGACGGAAAGGAGTATGGACCCTTGGAGATAGTCCACCCCGACTCTAATCCCTCGGTACTAAGTCTCATCCCAGGGGAATACATATATAAATGTAAACTTCAAATCGGAGAACTTACATCCTTTTCCAAAATCATACATCATTAGTCAAAACCAAAACCATTGATCAAAACCATATTCATGCTTAGGCTAAAAGCCAACAATAGTTTCCGAAATCATCCTCATAATCATTTCCATGTTCATGCAATAAGAGTAGCCCATCTACATAGCTTATCATATCAAGCCTTCATAACATAACAAAGTGGTGTAAGCACCCATAATGCTCAAAATGCCATAACAAGAGACTATGTGATCACAAGTCTTAACATATCATATCATGACAAGAGTTTCATCATAACCAACCTTCGACGCTTATGCTATGAATGGAGAACAAGTGCATGGGTAATGGAATTCAAACTTTAAATCACAATTAAATGGATAATTCAACTTAAATCATGAGAAAATCAATATTCAAAACATAATTCAATTTACCCATACATAATTAAACCATTAAGGGACATGCACATTGATCCTTCAAAAATTTCCATGCAATTCAATAAATTCAAACTCAAATCATCATTAAATCACATAATTGCTACAACCCATAATCCAATACAATGAATTTCATCAATATTAGAAGAATTCATAACTTAAGAAAACTTAACATCATAAATTAAAGGGTAGGGTTCTTGGGTCTTCATGGATGAATGGAAATCCATGAATCAAACCCACATACCTTGAGTATAATCAAGAGAATTGAAGAATTTAGCAAGCAAAGTGATCTTTCCCAATTTTCTTAAAGCTTTCAACAATGGAGGTCAAGAGGATTCAAGAAATTTTAGAGAGGATTGAAGAGTGTTTTGATGAGTGAAATAGGATTAGAGTTTGAATTTAGGGGTTTAGGAGACTTTAGGGAAGTTAACAGAGCCATAGGATTAAGCCAATTTACAAAATTACCATTAATGAAGTTGACTAATCACTGAAATGCAGCATCACACGGAAGGGCTACAGTGCCCGTCAACAGGTACATGGTCCGTGTACTGGACCGTGAGGCCACACTTGGCCTCGACTTTGACACGAACTCTCGGGGGACTTTCTAGAACACTTCACGGAAGGACTCACGGATCTTGTGGCTGCACACGAACCGTGTACTGGTCAGTGGAGCCACACTTGGCCCGGAGTCCAGCCCCGAAACCTTGTCAACTCTCTGTCCCACTCCACGAGACCCCTCACGGGCTATGAAGTGTCTCACGGACCATGGGGTGGCCCGTGGGACTTGCCTTGGCCCAAGGACTGGGACCTAGCCACCTGGAACCCACTGGAATATCTCATGAGCCCCCACATGGACCGTGGACCACCAAACGGTCCGTGGTCCATTCCTTGGTCCAATTCAAGAGTCTTATTTCCAGCATCCTTCCAGTTACGGGCAGTCTCACTATTTTGGCCATAACTTTCACATACTAACTCCGAATTGATTGAAACAAGTTGTGTTGCGAAGATAACGTAAAGAGATTCAATTTGATATGTAGCTGCCTACACAGTTCATCCCATACCAAAAGCTATGATCTCTCAAAGTACACTGCCTCACCGGCCTTATAACTTCACCAAACTACCCCTTTTGACTCCGGCCACATAAATATAACCCATGGCCACAAAAATTCAACCTTGAAAAGTCCAACATTATCCAAGACCAACCATTACAAAGTTCAAAAAATTTTGGATTGTTACATCATCTCCCCCTTGGGAACATTCATCCTCAAATGAGATAAGACTATGGCTTGAGGACATCAATCAAAACAAAAGACATTCTAACTATAACTCAAAAGATCATGCATTATATCAAAAGTCTTTCAAAACTCATGCCAAAACATTAATGAAATCATTTTCTTGCTCATGTATGCATGAAATGTCATGAAACTCACGAAACAAGGAGTTAGGACGATAAAAGGATAGGACCTAGTACCTTAAGCTCGAGTACATTGGAAGAGATAAGGATATCGCTCCATCATGTCCAACTCTGCTTCACATGTCACACTTCCCACGGCTTGGTTCCTCCGAAGCACTTTGACCGAAGCTACCTCCTTATTACGAAGCCTCTTCACTTGTCTATCCAAGATTTCAACTGACACCTCTTCATAGGTCAAGTTTTCTTCAATCGTCACACCCTCCAAAGGTGCAATTGCCTTAGGTCACCAACCATCTTCCTCAACATAGATACATGGAAAACCAGATGAATGAAGCTAGTGTTTAAAGGCAAGTCCAACCTATAAGCCACATTACCAACTCGTTCCACAATCTCGTAAGGCCTAACATACCGGGGACTCAACTTGCCCCTCTTTCCAAAATGCATGATGCCTTTCATGGGAGACACTTTCACATATACCCAATCACCAACATGGAATTCATGATCTCTCTTCCTTACATCTAAATGGAACTTTTGGCGACTTTGAGTCATCTTCAACCTTTCCCGAATCAACTTCACCTTTTCAATGGCCTCCACAACCAAATTCAGGCCTAGCAAGGCCGTCTCACCTATTTCAGACCATCCCACTGGAGACCTACACCTTCTACCATACAAAGCCTCAAATGGAGCCATACCAACGCTAGCATGAAAACTATTATTGAATTTCAAGTTGGTGATTTGGTGTATATGAAGGTGTCACCTATGAATGGCATAATGGGTTTTGGGAAGAGGGGCAAGTTAAGCCCAAGGTACGTTGGACCTTATGAAATTTTGGAGAGGATTGGTGGTGTGGCA
>JBCEWC010008976.1:0-19270 GCA_038996855.1 Solanum aculeatissimum
ATTCTTATTTTGTGGATGATTTTTCTTGTGACATGTGTGCACAATGGAGGACACAAAATTATGGGTGTGGATACTTAAGTTAAAATTTTGATAGAATTTAATAATTTTAAATTATTTATATTTAAAAAATATTAATTCATATATATCAAAATTTATAAATTAAAATTTTTGAATAGGTTATAGAATTTTTGTAAACTTAAAAAATATAGTTAAAAAAATATATCAGTACATCTTTTTTTAATAAGGACGTCTTCATACTTAGAAAGCTTCAAAATCGAGTCGTCTGATTAAGAATCAAGAGTACTTATTAATCAATTGTTTCAAGAATGTTTAATTTAAATTTGATTTGGTACCTATCTTCTTAATTGTCAATTTTTTTTATATTTAATTCAATAATGTTTTAAATAAAGTAAGTTTTTATCTCCACAAAATGTTTACCACATCGATTTATACCACATCAATTTAACTTACTATAGTTAAATAATTTAATGAAATAATAATATACATTAATTGGTTATGATTAAGTGATTGAAATGAATATATAAACATAATTAGTAGTTATGATTGGAATAATGAATTAAAGTTGTTTGAATAAATTTAATTATTTCAATAACTATTAAAGTTGTTGAGATAAGTTTAATCACAGTTGTTTTGACAATTTTATTTTGAATAATTTCAGTAATTGTTGAAACAGTTTCACAAATTTATTGTTTCGAAAGAAAATATTTTTCTTTTTATGAATGATAATCAAATACCTATGATTTAAAATGTGATATTTAGCTTTTCTAGAAAGTCTTGGATGATTTCCAACAACATATATTTGCAAAATTAATTAAATTTTTATATTCAAACTTTAAATTTCAACATACTTAATAATAAAGTTTCAAATTTTCTCCCTCTAATTTCATTCCAAATAAAATGTACGAGTTGATCAGTTGATGGAGAATTCTATGTTATTTTCTTGTGGTAAAGAGTCGAATTTCATTTTTCCCATCCGAAAAAAAGTTAAGCATAAATATAAATAATATCTACACAAATTACACGACAAATCACCAACAAACTTTAAGTTCATTCACAAATTTGGAACCATAAACTTGACAATTCAATAATAAGGTAATTTCTTTTGTCATTTTGGTGCTAAACTTTTGATTTTATCTATTAGTGTAAAAATATAAATAAATTTCTTTTTGAGACTGATAAAAAATATCTTCGAATTTACACTTTAAATTAATTATTGTGATTTATAGTATTTTTTATATTATTTCTAAATATATAAATTTTATTGTCCAAATTCACACTAACTATACTAATTTGATAGTGATAATCCAAATCAAGACAACTTTCTAAAATAGAAAGAAGTTTCGATTTAAGTTAATATTTATATCATTTTAAATTAAATTTGATTTATATTTTTTTAATAATAATAGCACGAATATATTTTAAAAAAATAATTTCTTAATATTTTTATATTTCCTAATTGATGCTTAAATTCGAAAAAAAAAAAGTAAATTTAAAATAGATAGGATATAATACAATAAAGTAAAAGATTCCTTTATTTTCTCTTTCAGACAAATTGTATGTCTTTTTCTTCATTTCCATGGAGAAATCTCAATATTTCTCTGCAAAACCCTAAATTTTCTCCATTTTTTCTTCTCCCATGAGCTAATTTGTGTGAAGAAGATACAAATTTATCTTCAGTTTTCTTGTTTTTCTATGGAAATGGGTTCTGTTGTTGGATTGGAAGACGTTAATTTCCCTACTGAACCGAAAACTCCAACACCCACCATGATTTTCCCTAAAGTTGAGCCGAAACTTGAACCCTTTGATGAATTTACCCCTCAATCGACAAACCCCATTTCGAATTTCAGTTACAATTTCAACTCCAGTTCAGGTTTTAGCAATTCTACGTCGCAGCAGCAGCTTAATGCTACAAGTTCTCAAACTCCAAGCTCAAATGAGACAGGTGTGCATTCGGAATATAATCGAATATCTGAGCTGTTTCGAACTGCTTTTGCTCAGAGGTTACAGAGACATGGAGATGTTGAGGCTCTTGAAGATTCGGATTGTCGAGCGATTGTTCCCGTCAGCAGTGATTCACAGGTACTAGGGGTTGTTTAATTTAGCTCATAGAAGAAATTCTATATCAAATCTTGGAGAAGTTTGGGTTAAAAAATGGAACAAAATGAAATTTGTTTGTTAGTTTTGCTTTGAGCTTTTTTTGGATTATGGTAATTTTTTTCGATGAATTTGATGTAATGCTCATTGACCCAAGTAGTTTTTTTGTGAGTTCGATCGTCCCTTTTAAATTTGTTAACTTATTCTCAGGCTTCTGATATTGTAATTGCAAGAAGGAAGTATGAGAAGAGGTCATCGGAGTTGGTTAGAGTGACAGATCTTAAACCGGAGGATGAACGATATTTTCGTGACCTGATTCGAAAGACACGAATGCTTTATGATTCTCTACGAATTTTTATAAATTTAGAGGATGAAAACAATCAACATTTGTGTCCTGGTAGACAGACTAGAGCAAGGGGGGACTTGAAGGCATCACAAATGATGAGGGAGCATGGACTTTGGTTGAATCGTGATAAGCGTACTGTTGGTGCGATTCCAGGAGTGCTTGTTGGTGATTTGTTCTTATATAGAATGGAGCTTTGTGTGGTAGGATTACATGGGACGCCTCAAGCTGGGATTGATTATCTTCCTGCTAACCAGAGCTCAAATGGGGAGCCAATTGCCACTAGTGTAATTGCTTCAGGGGGTTATGAGGATGATGAAGATGCTGGGGATGTGATTATATATACAGGGCAAGGTGGACAGGATAAGAATTCACGGCAAGTTGTGCATCAAAAGTTGGAAGGTGGGAATTTGGCATTGGAGAGGAGCATGCACTATGGAATTGAGGTAAGGGTAATTCGTGGTTTTAAATATGCCGGTAGTTCTAGTGGTAAAGTATATGTGTATGACGGATTGTATAGAATCACAGAATCTTGGTTTGATGTGGGTAAGTCTGGATTTGGGGTGTACAAATATAAGCTTGTTAGGATTGAGAATCAGCCAGACATGGGAAGTGCTGTGCTTAGATTTGCAGAGAGTCTTAGGACCAAACCACTGGAGGTAAGGCCTATGGGATACATTTCTCTTGATTTATCAAGGAAAAAGGAAAATGTGCCGGTATTTTTGTTCAATGATATTGATAATGACCATGAACCAGCTTGTTATGACTATCTGCTGAAGACTGTATTTCCTCCATATGTCTATCAGCATATGGGAAATGGGTCAGGTTGTGACTGCACTGATGGGTGTGGGAATAATTGCTTTTGCGCAAGGAAAAACGGTGGACAGTTTGCATATGATATGAATGGGATCTTGTTGAGAGGAAAGCCAGTTATTTTTGAATGTGGACCATATTGTTCATGTCCTCCAACTTGTTGGAATCGAGTTAGCCAAAAAGGTGTGAGGAACAGATTTGAAGTATTTCGGTCTATGGAGACCGGTTGGGGGGTTAGGTCATTGGACCTCATCCTAGCAGGGTCATTTATTTGTGAATATACTGGTGTTGTGCTCACACAAGAGCAAGCTCAAATATTTACAATGAATGGTGATAGTTTAATCTATCCAAGTCATTTTGCTGAGAGTTGGGCGGAATGGGGAGATTTGTCCCGAATAGATTCTAATTACGTCCGACCGGCATACCCCTCTATTCCTCCTTTGGATTTTGCGATGGATGTTTCTAGAATGAGGAATTTAGCCTGTTACATGAGTCACAGTTCAAGCCCCAATGTTCTAGTACAGCCTGTGTTGTATGATCATAATAATGTATCTTTCCCCCACCTCATGCTCTTTGCAATGGAGAATATCCCTCCCTTAAGGGAGCTCAGCATTGATTACGGGATGCCTGATGATTGCACAGGGAAGCTTGCTATCTGCAATTGACTACCTCAAAGGAATTGGTGCAGTTTTCAATGTGATGCAGCATAGCTATTTTTGGCCCATCATGTACTAAGGTAAACAACCATTAATAGTTAATAAATCCTATAGAGTTTGGAAAAGTATGGCAGTCATCTGAACATTTTCTTGAATTGCTGGTTTTGCTATTAGAGTCTGTAAATTGTCCGTCTTCGTACTGTAGCTGCGTATGGTCTTTGTTCTTTGCATCTTTCTTCATATGCTGATTGAAGTCCTTTGCACTTTGAATTTCCAGAGTAATTTTGTTCATGGCTGGCAGTCTTAGTTTCATCTAGCTTTGACAACCTCTTTGGCATGTCATTGTCCTTGCTTTACAATTGTAGAATCCACACAAGCTATTTGAATTTGCATACAATAGAGTGTAGTAAAGGCATTTCAAATGCATTTGAGTGTACTTCCGTTTTGAATCAGATGTCCTGTAATTATATTCAGAGCCAGATTACAGTTCTATTGGTTCTACTTTTTTCTAATTGTACATTCTGTTCTCTGCTTTCTATGTCTACAAGCCTTCCAATTTTACTGGATTTAAAAAAAAAACGAGACTTCCAATTTAGCCGTGAAGAATTATATTATGTAAAAGTATTGAAATTTGAAATATTAACTGCACCAAACTGACCAAAGAAGAGTGTAGCTTATGTCATCTTTGATTGGTTTCTTTCTGCTTTAGTATTAAATAGCATTATCTGTGACTTAATCAGGAGTACTTGCATACTTTGAAGACTATTAATGTTCTCATTTTAGGAGTGCTCAAATGTTTCAGTTGAAGTACCTTAACAGATTGAGAATCGTCTCTTGGTAGTATCTTAAAGGCAATCAAGACACTAGTCAGTAAAATGTCATTTACTGACCTTTTTCTGAAGGAAGATTGTGGCTGATCCATTTTATTTGCTACTCGCTTTTTCTGATAACAGTAACGTACCCACGTTGCTAATGTATGCTTTCTTGATGATTGTGGATCTTGTTTAGTGCTACTTGTCCCATACATTGTTCTGTTCTTGTTTGTGGATTTCATTCACTTGCATATATGGTGGGAGGGCCTATAGTATATACTTTGTTTGGGTAAAGTGAACCACATAGAATGGCCGCGGAAAAAATGTAGAATATTGTAACCTTCTTTTTACATGTACTATTTCCTGGTTTTGGACATCAGTATACTCTATGCTTGTAATGTTGGAGAGAACCTAGCATGAATTTTAGTAAGCTACTGACTTGTGGTCGTCACAAACAGCAATATTAGCTAAACATTCAGCTGACATTGAATTATTTCTCGTGCAGATGAAGGTCGGTTGTTGGTGAACCTTTTCCTTGTTTCCTTCGCTCGATAATACTCACAATCTTGATGATAGAATCTTTTTCACATACCCTAGATTTCAAGGTGTGTTCAATGACTACCTGAGAAGATAGAAGAAAACTTCTTGCAGCAACTAACTTGGGAGTAATATTCGTCCCCATTATAAGAACTCGTGTTATAGTATTAGCTATTTCTTGCTCGTGTCTTTCGTCCTCAAAAAAAGAAAAAGAAAGCCTATTAGCTTGTAAATATGAAGATCAAACTTCATATATGGTCATGTATAGAAATTTGTATCAATCCTGTGCCATGGATAGTTGTAATCCCTATCAAATGCCTTTTGTCGTTCTTCGAGTTAACAGAGGAGGTAGAGCTAGATGGTGTCAAATTTGTAATGCATGGCTTTTCGAGGATTGGGACAGGTAAAAACTACATTTGAGGATTCTATATTCAAGTTTTCCCTTCTGATTTTGGCAATGCAAGAGACCAATTGTCTCGTGGCTATTGAGAACGAATTAAATTAGAACAATTTGAATGCCAAGATTTTGTCAACAAGAAACATATTGTTGTTTGATGATGCATTGGATATCATATTGGTTTGTAGTTACCATGAGAAGTACAAGTTGATAACTGGAATGATGTTTACTCTTTAATCTGAAGATTTGTTGCTAATGGACAACTTATCTTAACCTAAACATTTTTCTTTTGTAGATATGAACAACAATATATCCAATATGATTTTACGTGTGGGGTCTGAAGAGGATAGTACAGGTAGATTTTACCCTTATCTTGTAAGGGTAGGGGGTTATTTTCGATAGATTCTCGACTTAAAGGAGAGAGATTTTCTTTCCTAAATAGAGAAATGTACTTGCTAGCCACTAGCCATTAAAATCAACAGGGGGCAAAGGAGTAAACTTTCCTAATTTTGAAATAGGTGAGATCTAGAAGGGGTAGAGTGTATGTAGACTTCATCTTGTAGAAGTAGAGACGTTTGGGTAGAGTGTATATAGACTTATCTTGTAGAAGTAGAGACATTTTCGAAATACCTTGGCTCAAATAAAACATATCAAATTAGTTTGAAAACGAAATTGATATGAGCCAAAGAACAAGAAATGAGTAATAATACGAGCGTAGAAAAATGTATATATTTGTAAAAATGAAGCGTGGTCGGCAGGATTCGAACCTGCGCGGGCAGAGCCCACATGATTTCTAGTCATGCCCGATAACCACTCCGGCACGACCACTTCATGTTATGTTTTTTCGTTTCAATTTATGTGACGTAGTTTGACTTGACACAGAGTTTAAGAAAAAAATACTTTTTGAAATTTGAGGTTTTAAAAAAAGTCATAGATGTTTCTATAGTTATAAATCATTTTATTAAGAGTAAAATGAACACATTAAAGTTAAATTATTACTAAATATAAAAATATATCATTTTTTTTAGATTGATTAAAAAAAATGAGTCGTATAAAGTGAAAGAGGGAATAGATTTTGTGAAATAAAAATATATATAAATAATTGTTGGTATATTTATTTATTTATTTACTATTAATGAAGTTTAGCTTAATGTCACTAACTTTTTGTACTTCAAAGTAATATGTGACTATATAATATACTGTCAAATTGTTAAATACTCAGAATATGTATTTGTTGATTTGCAATGGAGAGATTGTTTACGATGGACTGTCGACTCAAGTAACACATATAAAAAATAATATGAAAAGAAAACACAATAGTAAAAAATCATTCTAAAAATAATAAAGAAAAAAATCGTAATAATATAAAGATCGAGCAAGCATTTGTATATCGACTATATAAGGAGTTTTAAGAACTAGCTTGAATGAGACTTACATTAGACCCAAAAACAAATTGCAAAACAAAAATTGAAACTATAAAAAAGTACTCCCAAAATGTGTACTCTTTGCTTCTCTACTTGTACTATTTTCCTAATATGGTCTTTCCAACATGAGGGTATTTCTAAGAAACAACCTTTCTATCTCTATGAGATAGAAATAAGATCTGCATACATTTTTCCTTCTCAGACTCCACTTGTGGAATTTCACTGAATATGTTGTTGTTGTAGTTTAGGTCTTTGGTGTCTCTTCATGTTCTATATACCTAGTCCTTTGGCCTCAGTAGTCCTCATGATTCTTAGCCTTTTCACAGTGCTCAAAAACATCCTACAAGGCAATGAATGAAACAAACATGTAAGATAAGACAAATACAGAATTTGAAATTTATGAATTCCTACGAGATGAATGACTTTTAATAATTATAAACACGTATGTCAAGATTTTGTATTTTCTGATAATCATGATATTCGAGCTAATTTGATATCTATGTCACCTCTCATCAGCAACAGATAGCAGATAACTCATAGACTAAAGTAAGATAAATATTTCTTACTCCCATGGAACATCTCCAACAAGCATCCAATCTCCATCTTTATCCTCATATGTGAGAACAAACTCTGATGATCCATCCAAGAGCTTACATGAATTTGTTGCTTGTTCCTTTTCTCCACCTATTTCAAATAAGCACAAATTTAATTATGTATCATATAATGTCACTAGCAAGAACAATCACACTAACATATACTTTTTCGGGATCGAGGATAGAGAGTCGTTTTCACTTAAATGCACTTTATACTATGCGAATTTAAATTAGTCAAAATCACAATTTGAATATCAGATGTTAGGTGGAAAATAAAGTGTCTGATATCCATATTATAGCAAAGTTATTAGTTGGGAAACATTTTCAATCCTGACTAATATCAACATCGAATTCAGAATTCAGATTTGATGGGTTCAACCTTTAAGGTTTTGCAATTGAACCCATTCGATATATATTTAGGTATTCATCGAAATATATCTAATTTTTTCACATATTCATGTTTTGGGTTGAAATCACTTCACACGTGTATCTGATCCTTCAAAAATGCACTATTTTTAGGGAATCAGACATGCATTCGTTACTATTTTGAAGAGTCTGAGCAACATAACCTCCGAGTACAAACACCATAAGACTTCAAAACCAATTAAGCAACCATGATGATAGATATCTCAACTTACAATTAGTAGTTTTGGTTGATTTGAAGAACATTTCCTCCAAGATTTTGGCTAAGGTTTCATAGCAATTGTGAGAACTCAAATTCACTTTTCTTCCAATTGGCAATCCATCCATATTCACCTTTACAAAATCAACATCATTATTATTATTCTTGGTATTATTTCCATGATTAATTTTCTTGTTTGAACTCTCAATTTCTTTGTTCCCATTTTCTTCTTGATCAACATTTGTAATCTTTGATTGATTAAAACTGTTCATCCTGTAAGTCCTTATTGGTGGCCATCCCACAACTTGGCTGCTCAAAAGAAAAAAGAAGCAATTATGGAAAGAAATTATATGAACATAGTAATATGCATGAAGCTCCCTATCAAGAGATTTCTATTCCCGAAAAACAATAATAACATATTCAGTATAATCCTACGTATAGAGAGTAGCGTATAAACAAACCTTACCCTCAAGATTAATTCTTACCTTTCGAATGACTTCTGACTCAATTAACATGTATCAAACACATACGTAGAGAGATGGAAGAAGAGATAACATATAATAACAATAACAGTAAAATAATGTAATAATCAAAACACAAGAAATAATCGATGAATTTAACTCTTTATTAGCGAACAATACAACAACTCAATTATGTTAATTTTTCCACCATACATAAAGTTAATAATTTTCACGTGAAAAGAATCATATCCATTCCACCACACCTTGAAACAATCACTTTAAAGCCATAACTCAAGTAAAAACTCCTAAAATAGTCACCAAATTTACCAAAATAAATAAATAAATTATATCATCATCTTACCTTTTCATAAAACAAATGAAAAATCATCATGGTGAAGCTATAACAAAAAAGCACTATACTAACATTTGATTGCACAACTTATCCATCAAATAAGTTGATCTTTTAACTTAGGTAAAATCACAAGGCATAACTTCTGAAATATTACGATACGAAAATATAAACTGATACTCAATGAAATAAGTTATATATTTTTACCTTGCACTTGTAGAAGTAGATCCAATATTCTCATCACTACAAATATTATTAAATCTTCTTGTAATAAATCCATTAGGAAAATCTTTAGCAGTCAAAATTCTTCCATACTCACACCATGTTGTTGATGATTTGTTACTCTTTGTAACACTAATTGGGCCTAGGCCCAAGCCCAATTCAAGCCCACTTTCTTCCATTTTTTTCACACACTAAAAATATATTGAAGTTCAAGAAATAGATGAGAATGAAGTGATCATATATATATATATTGGAAGATAATTAATTAAATTAAATTAATTATAAAAATATTATATATGGGACCTATATGTTTGCCATTGAGCCAAGAACTTTTTTTAAAAAAATAAAATAAAATAATTAAATAGATGAATTCTTCTTCTTCAAGTTTTATTTGTAATCATTTCAATTTTCTTTTTGCCATTATGTACTTGAATGTGTTATTTATATGTTCCCTATAGCTTTTAAGAACTTTTCTACTTTTTTATTCACTTTTTGTCCAAATGTTGAGGCTAAACTTGCAATGAATATAATTTCTTAGTACAACAACCAAAACAAATAAAAAAAATAGATGGAGTCAGTGGCGGAATTATAATTTTTTATAAGAGGGTTTAAAATTTTAATAAATAGATACATGAATTATTTGAAGGGGGTTCGATACTTATTATATATATAAAAAAAATTATATTTACCATATATAAATAGTATATTTTTTTCGCCGAAAGAGATTCGGATGAACCCCTATATAAATAGTATATCAAAAATTATTTCTCTACATTCAGAAAATAGGAATAAAATTTCGTACACATCAACACACTTTTTCAATATAACTACCAAAGGGACAAAAATCTAACAAAATAAATTAAAGAAAGAAAAAATTGTTTTATTTAATTCAAGTAGGTGCATGATGCATCTATAGCCAAAGTCAATATTAGGTCTATCTTTTTGAAAGCAAAAGGATAAGTGATAGTTGTCTTCTAAATTATAGACAAACAACACAAAGAAAGCAAATAAATAAAGTATATTGAAGCCAAAGAAAATTAAAAAATAAATAAATAAAAAATAAGACTATACTTTTGGCTTGTGAAAAGAATCAACCTTTACACATTAACCCATGATTAATTAAGATTTTCTATATCCTTGATTTTGTTTTATGTCATTAAAAATTCTTAATTAAGATTTATAGGACATCTAGAAAGACTTATAATTAGTGAGGTTTCTCCATTATTAGCCTTCATTATCTAAGTCATTATATATACTTAGACAGTTTGATATATTAAAGCTTTCGTTATGTGCAGAGAGAAGCGTACAACTATGTGAGTCTATTGTACACAATCTTATCTTGCATTTCTGCAAGAGACTGTTTTCAAGATTTAAACATGTGACCTCTTTGTCACGTAATAACAACTTTATCTGTTACTCCAAGACTCCCCTTCAAATGTTACAGTATAATATTGAAAACCTTTGATTTGATAATTTTGGCTTTTATAAATATTATATGTACTTTTATTATGCCGAATTAATTAATTTGACATGGTTTAATATTTGTAAGTTCGATTTTACTATTTTGTGGTATAGTAAATCAGTAAACATAGTTTGTTCAATATCAACTTACATATTATACTTTTATAATAGAGAAATATGACTTCGACCTTTCAAGAAACGTCTCAATTATATCATACTAGCTAACACCTTATACATGCATGTAAAAATATTCAAAAGAAAGTATTAGAAATTTTCTTCGTTAATCAATTATATGAAAAGTACATCTCAAGTAACATAGAGTAGTCAAAATTTCAATGTCCAAATTAATATTAATTTATATATTTATTAGAATTATAACAACATATACAATATTCTACATTTTGAGTTTATTTTCATAAATATCAAATATCGTATCAAATATTAAGAAAATTTTAAATATAATCGAATACCATAATATCAAAATTGCAATTACAGTTTTTTTTAATTTTTATTATGATAATTCAATATCTATCGTATCATGCGGAAGTAGTAACTTTTTATATAATAATGTTTTTTTGCAAGCCTAAAATCTATTCATGTTTTATAGTACTATTAATCTAATTATTAAATTAACCACATTAAAGTTTTGTATCTTACAAAAGATCTTTGTCGGACCAAATATTATTATTCTGTCAAAATTAAATTTTATAGTATTTATAAAATATAATATAATAGTACTTAATCAATAAACATGTTTTCTAGAGACAATGCCAGGATTAAAGAATTTTATACTAGATTAAAAAAGTAAAATTAAAATTAAAGAAAGTTAACACCAACTAAATTTAAGGTCAATTTGTCAGAAAAGTGAGTTCATTATTAAAACATAAATTAAATAATTTTTGTAATTTTAGCTTATATTATAAAATATGTGTTTAAAATAAATATAAATAATAAATTTTGTACATAGTAAATTGAATGAATTCTTATAGAATATCTCGAATTGTAAATGTTTAAATTTTAAATTCTCCTTTAACTACGTGAACTTTGCAGTGATAAAGTCAGAAATTTTATTTAAAATATCTAAAATTTAATATATATTATAATTTTTTGATAAAAGGTGTTCGATTGACCTCAACTTGCTATATGTAACTATGCCTCTATAGTGTGTCGAATATACGAGGAAAACACTTTTTGGGAAATATTTTTAATTTTTTCATATTCAGTGAATCAAAAACAATTTCTTTAAAAAAAATAAATTCCTTAAAAATAAAGAAAATGATATTCCTAACGAATATAAATCAGAAAGCAAGCTTCACGTAACGTTCTATTTTGATATATAATGTCTTTCTTACCCTCTAACTATCGAATATATCTCATCTTCATTCCAACCTCCAACCTCATAGCGCTCATTTTCCACTACCTACATCGTTATTTTTCTATCTCGATCTTCTGAAGTATTTGTTTAAATTATATATATTAAAGAAATATTTTATAGTTATCTGTCAAACACAAAAAAATAATAATAAATTTACTTATTTTCCTAAAAATTATTTACCATGAAAAATATTTTTTTTCATACCAAACACACCTTAAATTTAACTTATTTTATATAAAACTACCAGGATAATTAATCTCATTTATCTATTGAAAGAGAGGGGACATAGAAAAACACTTTCCAGTAAATAAAGGCAAAAATAAAAATTTAAAAATTGGAAAAATGATGAGTGAGAAATTGCAAAAAAAACTTGAAGAGGAAGAATTCATCATTTTGAAAAGATGTTTGTTTTAATGGCAGACATATAAGGGTCCCATAGGCCCTAATCATCATTAATTTTACAAAAATAAATAATTTTTTGTTATAAGAAAATAAATTAATTTACTTATTTTTAATTAATTATGATTTAAGTAGTGCACTTCATTATTTTAAATTATTATATAACATAAATATGAAAAACATAAAATCTTACTTTATGGAAAAACAGAAAATATTTTTCTCCGTACCAAACACAACGAAAACACTAAATGATAATATCTAAAAGACGTATGAAACAGTCTGATAAATTCGTTGATTTAAGTTGTATATACCTTGAAAAAAAAGGAAATAATTCACGAACGAACAATTAAAAAATACATTATAAATTTTGCTTCAATAACCAAAATGGATTAAAATAATAATACAACATCTTATTAATTAAAAACAATAATAATGAATATTTTCTTTTTGCAAATAATGTGTTTTCCTTCATTTTCCTTTCCCTTATCACAATTGGGCCTTGAAATCTTCTTTTGGGCTTGGTCTTGGGCTTTTCACACCCATGATCTGCTTACAACTGATGGGCTTTGAAGCTTTGGATTCACACTTTTCTTTTTGGGCTTTCCACAAATACATTGACATTCATAACCATAAATGTTACCAAAGCAAGAAAAAAGCCCACTCCCACCATCAGTGTGTCTTCTCGTGTGCCGGCCCGTTGAATGGTAGCTACTCGACGCCATCCCCCGGTCATATAACGGTGGTAGCTCGGTCCGCCACCTCTCGAGCTTCGATCGGAGGCCTTCGACACTTTCATCTAAGCTCCAACCATCCAAAACAGAGCTTTTTTCCTCTTCTAAAGGGTATTTCTTTTCAGCAATAGCAGCAGCTACTTCAGAAGGTGAAGGCCCAACTTCAGAATCAGACCATATTGAATGGGCCTTTAATGGGCCTCCAAATACAAACTTCCCATTATGCCCTTTTGGGCCTCCATAATCAAATCCATTATTATTTCTTGACATGTGCTTTCCAATTACTGTTGTTTGTTTCTCTTTTGGGCTTACATCTAGGCCCAATCCTTTGGGCTTCATTGTAATGGACTTTTCATCAACTACCTTAGTCGTCGGCGAGTCGGTCCCAGCCTTCTTTTCACTAATGGGCTTTTCTTTATCCCCATATTCTAACTCTATAAGCTTGATTTTGGGCTTTTCATCTTTGGGCTTGGGCCTGTTAATATGACTAGATGACTCTTTACTAACAATTGAATCACTTAATACTGACCCAGACTTACCTTTTTTGTTATTTGTTTTGGGCTTTTCCCTTAATTCAGCCCCACTTATAACAGAACTTGCTTTCCCTTTTTTCTTCATCATATGTTTTGGTGGCTCAAATGAAATACTAAGTATTGAACTTTCTTTTTCTACACCCTTATTTTTGTGGGGAATTGCAACTAATGAACTATTACCCATAGAGGCACTATCGAACGCGACACGTTCGCTACGTTCACTCCTTGTACGACGTAGTATAGGTTTTAAACCACTAACATTGTTGTTGTTGTTGTCGTCGTCCTTCTGAACATCTATGTTTCTTTCCTTGTAGTTGGGAAGATGTGCATCTTCATCCATTAAATCGCGATATCCAACTGCTGACATACTCAGTTGTCTGTATAATTGCATGCTTCTCATAGTCCCACCAAGTAATGTCACACCAATGTTCAATATTCCCTGAGGACGCCCTGAGGGACGACGTATCTATATCCAAAAGAGAAAAAAACATAACTTTTAAATGCTCAATATTGATTCGATGAATTTGTCATACATATTTCATCCGTTTCAATTTGTTTGTCTGATTCCCATTTTTACAAAAAATTCCAAAAGGGTATAGAACATCAAACAATGGAGATGGAAGAATAACATAGGACATATTACATTCCTTAGTTTCATCTATACAAATTATATTCCAAAGTAGAAAAATAAAATAAAGGAATAATTTCAGAGACGAAGATCTAAGAGGAGCATGTGCATGTGTGTGCATGCATGCACATGCAACTTTTCGATTTTACGTAAACAAATTAAACATTCACCAAAAAATAAATAGATTTTAAGAAACAAACCTGAAGTGCAACAAAACGCATACCAATATGATGTTGTTGATGTTGCAGCCTAGTAGGAGGAGGGATAAGATTACCAACGAGGACACGAACCGATCCAACGAGCGAATCGCGGAACCAATGTACAGAAAAAATGTCAATTTGTACAGCAGAAGTATCCTGCTGTAGAAATTCCTCATCTACCCGAAAAACAAACTTGTCATTCCACGTGGGGTTGTTACCACCTTCGGCATCAACCCCCGTGGTGAGTTTTCGGGTAGGGTGGACCCACGCGGACGCGTAGGTTTTCATTTTCTTGGAAATCGGTTCCAAATCTTGGGCGGAGATAATGTTTACCTCCAATAATTGAAAAGGTTTCAAAACTCCCATTTTGGGAGGCATTTTGAAGCGTTTGATGGTAATAGCTGATGATGATGGTAATGATGAAATAATGGAAAATTATATTTCCGCTCGCCGCCCGTCGACGACGAGGGGAAAATTTAGCATTAACGTGGTTGACGACCCCAAGGGAAATTGGGGAAGGGGAAGAAGGTGATTTTTTTGAGAGGACATAAAAGAAAATAAAAAAAGAACACATTTGGATGATTTGTAATCTTTTAATTTTAATTTTTTTATAATCAATTATCGTGGACCATTAGTTTTTAGAGGAAAATAATGTCATTAATTAATATGTAAAAAATTTCAAATATAAAATTATGTTTGAGCATTGGGTGCATGCATATATGTGTGTTTTAGGTTTTTTTTTTTTTAATGAACCAAGTTTGATATTTAATTTTTTCATCAAAGAGTTAACGGTCAAAAACGTATGTGCACCTATTACTTGATCGGAACAGGGGAAGATACACGTTACATTACGATTACGATTGTGCATCAGAATAGAGATTTAAAGTTGGTGATCTTCTCTATCTAATGAAGGAAGAGTCTTCTAATTTACCAATTCCAATAAATTAATCAAATTTTAAATTTGATTCTGATAGGAATCCAAAAAGGTAATGGGTACATTTTTTTCATTCACAAAAGCGAACAATTGAAACTTAAAATCCTAAAATGAAAAAGATTATGTTGATTCATTTTTAAACTCCCTTTTACTTGCAGGAGTACATCTTGGATAGTGAACAAAATGATCGATGTGAGGCTTAGATCAAGGCAGAAGGTTAAAGCGTGACTTCACCCATAGTCCGAGGTGAAAATTAAGCGTCTGAACGGTGAACCCTCAATTAAAATAAATAATTATTTCGATGGAATCTTCTTCTCTAAGGCAGATTGGAATTTCAATAATGTGAACATTGGAAACTAAAGGCAAATGCTGGAAATATTGTTTAATTTTAATTTATAGTGGTCAATTCAAAAAGTAACAAAAATAATTGACATGGACTTACTAGTCATCATTCTTGTCATAGTAATAAAACAAAGTCCTTGTGGACCAAAAGGGATGATTTGAAATGTTTGAAAATCTACTAGTTAATTAAATTATATTTTCTTGAATTATGGATTGATGTAATATTATTCGACATAAAAATTTAATATTTCATTTTTCAAAACTTGGATGGTTGAAGTATGTGATCCTTGATCTTATTTAAATGTTTAAGTTATTAGAAATAAAATATTTTTAATTATTTATTTAATTATATTATTAATATGATCTTTATTTAAACTGGTAAAATTATTATCATGTGATCAGGAGGTTACAGGTTCAAGTCTTGGAAACTGCTTCTGGCAAAAATGCAAGGTAAAAACCCTTGTGGTTGGACCCTGTGCATATATAGCGGAGCTTTAGTGTACCAGACTTGCCCTTTATCAATATATCTTTCATCGTGCAAGTCTAATTTTTTCCTTTTGGATCATGAGTCAAACACGTGAAAATTATAATCTTTTTGATAATAAGTGATGATGAAGCTTAAACCTGAAGACCCTTCATCGTGCAAGTCTAACTTTTTTCCTTTTGAATCATGAGTCAAACACATGAAAACTAACGTCTTTTTAATAATAAATGATGATAAAACTTAAATTTGAAAACTTTTATCTGTTCTAATATCATATTAAAATATCTTCACAAAATATGTTAACTTATCATAGAAAAGACACAACATACAACTTTTTCAATCACACAACTGACATATATGAAGAAAGAAAAGAAATAAAATTAATTTACTTAATTATGTGTTCAACAACACACAACACACATTAATTACTCAAACTTCAAAACCAAAATGCCAAATTTGGAACTCTCTTAAGAGTACTTAATAAAACCATTAATTAAGCATAAGCTAAAGGGTTAGCAAGGAGATATGCTTCAACAAGTTTGAAAAGTTCAAAAGCTTTGTCTCTATCTTCTTTGATTTCTTCTTCTTTGACTATAAAATCACCATTTGTATGATACTCACTTATTGTCTTGCAAATGCATCCTCCATTTTCACATCCTTCAAATCTTACATTATAGGAAATATGTTCCAAATTTTCTCCAAGAACTTCTCCTTCAATTAATGAATATTTTATTACCATGTTCTTGTTGTCAATGAAATGGATCTTGTGTTTTAAGTACTTTATTGGATATCCTGCCATCATCAAGATCCATTATAATTTCATAAGTAGAATTTGAAAAAAGTACTAAGATAAACGTATACGTAGATCTTACTCCTACATTTTTTGTGGAGTAAAAAGGTTATTTCGAAAAACGTATATATGAGGTAATTAAAAATATTTACCTAGCTATACATGGAATTTCCAACAAAAGGGATGTTATGAATTGATAACAACTTTAATTATGTTTTGAATACACCTTTAAACAACTTTTAAAAAAAAAAAAGAATTGGGGATAGGGAAAGAGAAAAATGTAGGAAATCAAACTTACCAAGTAAAAGTTCAGATAATACTCAACGAACTGAATAACTAAGATTTCAATCTCTACGACTCTAATTGGAGACCTGATACTTATCTTTTTTGGAAAAGACAATGAATTTCGAATGTAGGACTTTAGATTGCTCTAAACACTTGAATCGTTAGAGAGATACGTATAATTTATTTACTTAATCATATCATTATAACATGAAATTAAATTAATTAGAAGAAAACTAACCTTCAACAAAGTTCAATTTCTTGATACTTCCATCATGACCTTCAAGTGTCTCAATGTTTTTAACAGCTTGTGACATCAATTTTGGAACAAGGTTGTCTGCATCAAGAACCAAAGCCTTAAAAACCCTAGATGCATCAACTTGTCCTACAATATCTTGGGTATATGTAGTAACACCCATAATTAATATTTTATATTTTGCCTAAATATAATTTTTTTTTAATCTAAAAGATTATAAATTATGAAATGGAAGGGAGCTAAATAATGAAATATTTAAGAAGGTATTTATAGGAAAATTATGGAGTGACTTTAATTAATTAGTCAACTTTCTAAATTTCAACATTCAAAGCACTCCATTGTAGACTTTTTGCATTTTCTAAATATGCTATTCACACTCTTTGAATAATAAATTTATAGAAAAGTCACCCTATAAATTAAATAAAAATGGTTTTGGGAAGTTTAAAATTTATTATTCAAAATATTCATTGAATAATAAATCATATTTAAAATGGATGTTATTTTTATTTCAAAGATTTTAAATTAATCCCCCCTTTCCACTCCCAACTTAAAAAAAGAGATTAGTCTAATGATTGTGTCTCTTAGGGACACCTATATATTACTTAGTATAATTTAATTTATTATTATAAATATATATTCCAAAGAAAATTTCAAACAAAATCATGACCCCCTCTAAACAAATTTTCAATGTATGAGTCAAAATGAGAATATAATTTTCTAAATTGAGCTCCCTTTTTCCTTTGACTTTATATATATAATATTGATTGTTAGGATAATTATTCTTCTCTTTTGCTTTATTCTAAACTAGTATATGTATCCGCGTATTGTGCGACATTGTGTGAATATTTAAAATATAATAATTTTATTTATATGATATATTTTAATTTTTAGTTAATATAAAAAAGAATCGACACAACTTAAATATTCAAATAGCTAGTGTATTGATAATTTTCATATTTATATAATAACGGTAACATTTTTTTCATTCATGATCATCATGCTATGTTGCACGACGATTTATAACAAAGACCAAATATGAAATAAATCTATCATAACATTTTAAGTTACAAAGAGCGTTGAATCTTACCAAAATGATATATAAAATTAAATGGGTAATGAATAATAGTAAAAAATAATTAGATCAACCCTCTAAATATTATATTTTATATCAATGTGAACTAATTGAGTCCCAATTAGATCCATCTTTGTAAAAATTTTGAAATCAAGATTTAAATTTTTAGTTCAAAGCACTTACATCTATAAATTAGAAATATAAACCTATTTTACCTCTCTATGTTATACACATTACAAAAAATCATAGACAGTAGCAAAGAATAATTGCTAGAAATAAATCTAAATCTAGTATTTAACGTAACTAAATGTACTTCATTAAGATCGCTAAAAATATCAAGTATTTTATAATGTGTCTAATACTTTTTTGAAAAAAAATTAAAAACAACGAACAAAATGAAGGAATAAAATTCAAAGGAAAATTTATTAACACAACGTAA
>JBCEWC010008977.1:0-19269 GCA_038996855.1 Solanum aculeatissimum
CAATGTTTAATATAAAAAGTTTATATCTTTGATTTTTACTAATTACAAATATTTAATTTTCTTCGAATTACTATTTATTTTTTTGAACTCTCAACCCGCCCCGCCCCGTACTTGCCCGGCCCACATAACATTAAACTCGCATCAGCCCCGCATAGCTCTAAACTCGCCCCGCACCACCCCATTGCCATCCCTATATCCAAGCTAAACAAATTGAAATTATGTATCAAATAAATTGAAATAAAAAATAAAATAATACTAAATTTGAATAGTATAATATTAATATTACATTTTAATAAATCAAATAAAGAAAATAGTGAGCCGAAAAATCTACAAAACTATCGAATTGATTCTATCAATATGAACATTTGAATACATTACTTTGTAAAAAGTAAAAGAAGACTAATATGAATTGATTCTACCAATGTGAGACACAAAATAATTCCTTTTTTTTTCTGGTAACTAAAAATAATAACATACTCAGTGTAATACTAATATATATATTAAATTAGATATGAAAAAGGAATAGAATAGATATGTTTGGTACGGAGGAAAATAATTTTTTAATTTTTTTATATTTGAATGACTTAAATATTTATTTTTCATATATACTCATTTTTAGAAAATATTGTTTAATTTTTTCATATTCTATTAACTTAAATAAAAAAAAAATAATATGATTATTTTCCTCCAATTTAAGAAAAAATAATTTTCTAGTACGAAAAATATTTTTCTAAATTTTCTTTTAACATGAACACCCCGCCCCTACTTGGCCAATTTCTCCCACCTAATCCACCCAAGCACCTTGATCCCTGAACCCCTCAACCTATCACCTCGTAACTCCCCCCCACCCCACCCCACCCTACCCTCTGAATGACCTGGTACTCCACTTGGGATAAATGATTCGAGACCCACCTCGAGATTCAATCTTAGTCTGATCCTAAGACCTGATCAGAGACCTCTTCGACTTGTGACCCAACCTTGAATGGTGACCCAATCCTGCATTGAGACTCTACCTTGAATCGACATGCAACTGAATCCTTGATCCGGACTCTAGACTCAATGTCAGTACGATAATGAACGATTATGTTAGGTATTAGAATAGGATCTTAGGGTTAGATCATGGGTTAGGTCATGGGATGGATTAGAATTAGGTCTCGAGATGGAGGTCAAGCCTTGGGATTAGGTTCAGGTCTTGATGTTGGAGTTAGGTCGAGGGTCATACACATATTTTTAATGACGATAAATTGACTTAATAAATAAATAAATGGAAAGTCGGTCCTACTACGTTTCCATATTCCAATATTTTTATTATAGAAAAACTTGAAATGGCAACTACTACTTTGGTAGGTTATTGAAATACTCCTAATAATTTAGAAAAAAAATAAATTATCTTGGTTGGTGAACGCGCAAAAATAAAATAAAATAAAATACAAGACAATGGGAATTTGTAAACCATCCTGCCCAATAAATAGTCCCTTATATGAAGACGATTTGGGTTCAAACTTGAAAATAGAAATTGAAGGTGCTGGAGTTTCGAAAATGGCTTCTTGCCCTGCCGTTTTGCCTTTGAAGGAGACTTTCTTCATATCTCATGGATCTCCAACTCTTTCTATTGATGAATCTTTGCCTGCAAGGCACTTCTTGAAAAGTTTCAGAGAAAAATTTATGAGTCATCAGAAACCTAAATCAATTTTGGTGATTTCTGCTCATTGGGAGACTTCGGAACCAACTGTTAATTCTATTCGTGGAAGACATGATACTATTCATGATTTCTATGGATTTCCTAAATCCATGTACCAGGTGCGTGATTTAACAACTTTTATTTATTTATTGTATTGTATCGTGTTGTTAGTTTGATACAATTGTTTGTTTTGATTATTGCTTACTAAATCTGCTTAGATGAAGTTTGTTTGACCTCAGAAGAAGATGGAATGAATTAACTCTGAATACAGAGGCGAAGTTAGGATTTTTAGCTTATGGGTTATGAACTGCAGTTTGTTTTGTTTATTTGGGTTTTGAATAGATAGGTTTTAGCTATTGGAGAATATGATCATGATTCATGACATCTGAGCTATCTATAGATCCCTCTCCGAGATGCAGGTGCTAAAATGGATTATCAAACACATGACCTTATAGGTACTGTGAGTTACAATCTATGTTGTTTGCTTTCTTCAAAAATATTATCGTGTGTGTGTTGGATAATTCAAAAGTAATGCATTTTTGAAGGATCCAACATGGGTGTGAGGAACATTTTTGGAGAGTCCGAGTAACTTAGGTGGTAGCTGAAAATTATCTTTGATTTGCCTGTCTCGTGCCTTGCTTCCTTGTGTCCTGATTTAAGTGTCATTGGCTATTGGTGATGGATGGCTTGCTGGCATCTATGTATATGTTGAAGTAAGCTTCTATAGATAGAGTTTGGAATCATCTAGTTGGTCCTGTTTGGCCCAAAACCGATCGATTGAGGCATGAGCAGGGGTCCTGCATTCTTTGATATGGATTACAACCACTCTGCGGTTGAGTTTATGGATTCTTGTTTCCTTTAACCTAGTAGTAAGAAACAAAATGAAGCAACTTTTTGCATGTACTTTGTCTATTTTGCTATAAAACTTTGATAGAGTGTGGGATCAATTTTTTTGTTGCATTGCCTTTCTTATTGTGAAAGCAGGATATGGACATAGCCAGGACTTACATTCCTTTTAAAAAGTAACCTGCTTTTCTTGTAATTGCATGATAGGCATGAAACATTAACTCGTTCTAATCTGCTTGCTAGATAAAATCTTACCATTCCTTACACAATTTCTCTCATTTTGAATCTTCAGCTCAAGTACCCTGCACCAGGAGCTCCAGAATTGGCAAAAAGGGTGAAGGACGTTCTCATGGCATCTGGGTTCTCTACAGTGCACGAGGACAAAAAACGTGGTCTGGATCATGGTGCATGGGTCCCTCTCATGCTCATGTATCCAGAAGCGGACATTCCAGTCTGCCAACTTTCGGTCCAGCCCAATAGGGATGGTACTTATCATTACAACATGGGAAAAGCATTGGCTTCCCTCAAGGATGAAGGTGTCCTCATATTTGGTTCTGGATCTGCCACTCACAACTTAAGGGCTCTCGCTCCATCCAAGAGTGTTGTTTCGTGGGCTTTAGAGTTTGATAATTGGCTTAAGGATGCCCTTCTCAGTGGAAGGTACATTTTTATAAACCAGTTTTGTGTATATGCTCATTGCTCAACTGGTGAATTGAAGACTAAGGTTTTAAAAAGCTCATTTATTCAAGTCTTTCATATTAGATAAGTACTACTTTTTAAGAGCAGTATATAATCAAATAGAGAATATATCAACATGCTAATATCTGTAAGAGAGTTGCTCTATAGTACATTTACCAGTTTCCAAAAAAAAAAAAAAAAAAAGAAAAGGAAGTTGCTCTAGAGTAGCATGTTTTTGGGTATCATCTGCTGGTTGAAACTCAACTCATTGCAAAGGCCAGTTAAAATGATAGCATCTTTCTATATGTACCTAATGTAGAATGTGAAAACAACCACCATCTACCACTCACGAGGCCTTACCCTCCATACTTTCTGAACACTTGGAATTCGTAGAATGTCCAGGTTCCATACGAGATCACAAGAGACCAGCTCCCTATTTTCGTGAACCAGGAGGAACAGTTCCTCAATAACTGTTTATGTAAAGACTATAAATAAACCCCCTACATTAGAATGTGAATCTTACTTTAAATCATCTTCGGAATGTCCAACAGAAATAATCAGGTTTTATTAATTCATTTGTGAAACTTACAGAGACATGCTTTAGTTATTCCTCCTGCTTTCTTCGTTCATCATTATCCTTATCTTAGTATTCCATGATTCTGACCTTTTTAAATTTACTTTAGTACTAGTTCATGGTGGCAAGCATAATGATTCTCAAGTAAATGTATTCCATGATTCTTGCCTTTTTAAAATTGGGTTCTTAATTCAATTTTTATATACATACATAGTGGATTTTTTAACGCAGAGATGGGGTTTGGGTCAAAGGTACTGTGTTCTGCCAAAGGCATTGTAATAAGTATACAAGTAACTTTGAGATTTTCAGCTGATGCAGTTGCTATTTCTGTGTAGGCATCAAGATGTCAATAACTATGACTTGAAGGCGCCGCATGCAAAAGTTGCACACCCGTGGCCTGAGCACATCTATCCGTTACATGTAGCACTAGGTGCTGCTGGTGAAGGCGTAAATGGAGAACTTATTCATCATAGCTGGGAACTTGGTTCACTTTCTTATGCTTCCTACAGGTTTCCTAGCCTAAATAGGTGTTCATAGATGAATCCTTATGTGTACTTATAGTTTCTGATGGTGTTGTATGTAGTATAAACTTCTTAAAGTGAATTTGATTTATTGAATAAAATGAAAAGACTGAATTTGATGTGATCCATAAGAAGGAGCTGAAATATGATAAAAGGGTTGTTGAGCCAATTGTTCAAGTTCCTTAGTTGACTGTTGGGACCTTTTGATTTTTAAGGAGTTTTAGGGGGCATTTGGCATTATTTTTTCTTATATACCTTTTTTTTGGATTTGAATTCTGAATAAAACTTTTCCTACCTGATAATGGCGATATTTCAAGTAGGAAAAGTCAAGATGTGTTTTGATAACATTTAGTGATAGTTTTAGGTAGAAAATTTACACAATTAATAGTTTAAATATAAAACTCAAAAATTTCAAAATAATTTAAATGTGTTTTTTATTAATCAATCCACCAATTTACATCCTTTGCCAATATTCATTCACTTATTAAATTATACTTACAAGTAGTACATTATTTACTGGGCACATCATTTAGTTTGCTGTCCATATTTTTGTACTTGTAAAAAGAAGCAACAAGAAGGAAGTAAATGAAATTTACTGATCCCAGGGTACAACAGAGCCAGAATACATTGTCCATTCTCCCATCATTGATATTGTCAGGCAACCATCCTGATTGTCTTTGAACCAGATCAATCAACACATTCCCTAGATAGAACGCGATACCAATAAACAACGAAACCATTGTAGTTGAGGTGTTCTTCAAGGATGTTGGAAATTCTTGGTAATAAAACGCGATATGCCCTGGAAAATGGAATCCTTCTCCAATTCCATTCAGAGCTAGTTGTGGTAGTAGCCAGAAGACAGACATTGGGACGATGGCATCCTTTTGGCCTTGGAGGTGGTGTGATCTGGCAACCCTCAGTCGCCTAGACTCAACCAAGGCGGACACAGCCATGCACGATATAGTTAGTGCATGGCCTATGCCAACGCGTTGAAGAGGGGTGAGAGAAAAGCTTGTGTACTTGGCTAGAAAAGGGTACAAAAGTCGGTCAATGATGGATATGGCTAGACAAGTAAATAACAATATGAAGACTAACATAGAACCAGCTGGGATCTCGAAATGAGGTCCCATATGGCGATCCATTTTGAGAGCCTGAAGTGTTAATAGGCTCAGTTGCATGACCAGTTGAGTTGATATTAGTAAACCACTAGCCCATAGAGGGAAAAGCTTGATCAAGCTTTTCAAATCTTCTACTTGCTGCACTGTGCATAATCTCCAGGGGTTAATAATCGAGCCGTCTGGTTTGGTATCTCCCTCAGTAATAAAAGCTGCACAATTCAAGAACCTGTACACCAGGGCTTGATCAGCTAATCAATTTTGACCCACAGTATGTATATAAGCAGAGCAAACAGGGGAAAAGAAGGACGTTTAGACGTTTACTTGAAAAAATTGGTTGGAATTGGAGAAGTTGTTAGTGTGGTACTTTTGTCACTTGGATCATGATAGTAGTGTTGAGTTTGTTCTGAAAGAGGGACTCTCCATTTCTGCGTAGCAGCTACTACTACACGTGCTAAGTTGACGAAAGGGCTGCCTCCTTGCTCCTTAACATGGCGATAGAAACGTTTGCCAGCAAGGAAAATTGCCAAGCCAAGGATGTTACAAGCCATAGATATACCATAACCCCATGCCCAACTGATATTATCCTCCACATAGACGATGAACGCGGTGCTTAAAGCCCAGCACAAGTAAAAGATGAATATGTACCAATCAAAGAACATTGCTTGATGTTTTGGCTTATCAAATTGATAAGCTCCCATGGGTGCAATTGTAAAACGCGTGCCCGCGATCCCTATAGATGCTAGTCCCAAAGCCACATACAAAAATACATACTGGTTTGTTGAAGGGCTTGTGCAGTGATTGGATCCATCACCACATGCTAGAGGTCTTAATGCATCAATTGTTGTTGTCAACAATAGAAATAATATACCCTGCAAATGCAAAACAAGAAACAAAAAATGTGTTTCTTCAATCCTTTTTTTCTATTTTCAAGAAAAGAGGATGAAGCTAAATAGGGGTTAATTTTACTGATGGTCACTAAACTTTGGTCTTTGCAACACGGAAGTTACCAAAACACACCTGAAGTATCACTTTTTTGCGAGTTTAATACTTGAACTATCCCGTGTTTGCATTTTTTTACCTGAACTATCACCAAGAATTTATCAAAATACACTTCGAAGTTGACTAGACCAAGAAGGATAAGTTTAGCGACCATCTGTGAAATCAACTTAACTAACAAGAGAGTTGGTTATCCATACCAGAGCAGAGATAAGTGAAGAAATCCAAATGACAGAAAAACAGCCAAGAAAAGAATCAGCAATGATCCCACCAACAATAGGGAAAATTGTTGTCAATCCATTGACAACATTGAAAACTTTAGCAGCAGCAATGCTCTTCATATTGAATTCATTTATCAGAAAAACAATCAAATTGCTTGTCCACCCTCCTGCTGCAAGCGATAATCCCGCCATGGTTGCTGAATTTCACAATCAAAATTTGTTAAATCTCGTATATCTTAACATTTGCCTACAAAGCAAAGTTCAGATCAGAAGCGAATCTAAGATTTGAAGTTTATGATTTTTTATATCGATCTCAAAGTTAATATACAATAATAACTGAGTCTATAGTCACATGTTACAACTCGAATGCATGTATGCATATGTAAGAAATATTAAAAATTACAGACTTTAAATCCTGAATTCGACTCTGAACGAAAACATACCTATAATAAAGGGGAATGTTATCCAGCCACCATTTTTCCTAGCATAAGAAGAGTGCATTGCTACTTCATCAACATGACTTACTGAATTTTCCATTGCTATGCTGCAAGTCAAATAGAAAGAAGAAACATATGTTATATAGTTTCTACTTGCTATGAATACTTATTATTTTTCATTTAAATATATTGAAGGAATTTTTTTAAAAATTTTTGAGTATATATTATATGGAGAGCGTGACCCTTATCATCCAACTTATGAATCTAACTAATTGCACAGAGATTCATAAGCTATGAATATGATTGAAGATAATCCCGATATTTCACTTCTCGAGAGTCAACTTATGTGAATTTTAACTAGTATTTTAAAATATTTTTCTCATCACGTTGTAACTTATAATACTTATTATATAGTTTTTGAATATTTAAAAAATTTTAAAATATGAAATATTAAGTTGACTTAATCCAATTTAATTTCAAAAATGAGTACAATTGACTTTCATAAGGTGAAACATGACAACTAATTTGAGATTAAAAATTAATTTTCTAGGCACATACATTTTTTTTTTTGGGTATTATAGTCATTATATAAGGAATCTAATATGAAAAAATCATTTTATTCGATTCAATTTGTAAGCGATCAAGAAATCTCATTTTCACTTTTATTTTAAGAACGAGTTGAATTTAATAAATGAAGTCCACATAAATAAAACGTTAGGCGTACCTAAAGTGTGAATAAATAAAAGGTGATAACTACGAAAAATATTATAGAATATAAATGTGTGTCTGTACTCAATAATATTTGGAGGACTTAGCATTAAATTATACAAAAATAAACAGAAAGTCATCTTAGTTTTTACTAATTTCTTCCTAGTTAATCATTGGACAATGACGAAACAATATCAAGTTGGCTATTTTTGAAGAATATTTATCAGAAAATTAATAAGTCATTTTCTATATTTTGAATTCTCCAAAAATATATTACTTTTACGAATTTGACATACTTTGAAGAGTTCGAGCAACATAGCTTTTTCTCGATAATTATCTAAGCTCTTTAACTTCATGACTTCATGTTATTGTTCCAACCATCACTTGGAAATTTCATCAAAACATTATTTGATTTGCTAGTAGCATATCTTTTTGCTCTTTAATTGCATACTCTATTTCATATAACATAGTAAATATATATTACATTAGTTATATGAAGGGGAATATGCAGAGAAGGTTATTGGATTCATGTGAACTCATATTCTCCTTATGAAGTCATGTATCATAGTGTTATATTTTCTTTAAAATATTAAAATATAAATGTGTGAACCCACACTCGAAGTATCATATAATGCAATAATAGTTGGGTGCATCTCTAGCTCTAAGTGAGGTTAGAAATTTGAATCTTTATCTATTTTATTTGATTTTTCTTTAATTTGTAAAATTGGGTAACACCTCTCTAAGTGATTATGGTAGCAATTTTGACATTTTGCTATGTATATATATCACTGGTTGAATAGATAAGAATTATTTTGGATCTACAATTTAAAATTTTAACGATTTTCAGTCATAAGAACTTAAATATCAAATCGATCAAATTTATATCCTAAATTCATTTTTCATAATATTGCACCCATCATATTGAAATCTTAAATACCCCTCTAGACTTATATGATGGTTATCTATTTCTTATGTGTCCAACCAGACATTTGTATTATTTTATGCACAAGATTTTATGTTGAGATCAATTAATTAATAAGTCCTACTAACAATCAATTATGCCCTACCTATTGATCAACTTGTTAAAAAATATAATAAATTTTTGTTGATTAAAATGATAGAATAAATTTCTGTTGAAATAAAATGATAGAATAAATTTTGAAATTTCTCAATTTCACGTATCTTTTCTAGATATATTTTTTGATTAAAAATATGTGTGGTCTTTTAAACTTTGTAGTCTGAAATTTGTTACGTAGGATGTTGAAATTGAAACCTTACTAAATATAGAAAGATATATGACGGAGGACGGGTACTATTCTCTCATTATAAGATATCTGATTATAAGATATCAACACTTGTAACTGATCAAGAAACGCCAATATTTATACCATAATGAATATACACATGCTTATTGAATTATAAACAATGAGTATCATTTACTAGGCTCATCATTTGATTTGTTGTTGTCTACGTTTTTATACTTGTACAAGGAAGCACACACGACGAAATAAATAAAGTTTACAGATCCAAGGATGCAACAAATCCAGAAGACATTGTCCATTCTCCCGTCATTGATGTTATCAGGCAACCATCCTGATAATCGTTGAACCAGATCAATCAACGCGTTCCCCAAATAGTACGCGATACCAATAAACAACGAAACCATTGCAGTCGATGTGCTCTTCAAGGATGTTGGAAATTCTTGGTAATAAAATCCAAGATGTCCTGGAAAATGAAATCCTTCTCCTAATCCATTAAGAGCTAGTTGTGGCACTAACCAGAAGACGGACATTGGAACAATATCACTATTTTTGCCTTGTAGTTTGTGAGATCTTGCGTACTTCAATCGTCTAGACTCAACCAGCGCGGAAACAGCCATGCTAGATATAGTTATAACATGGCCTATCCCGATACGCTGAAGAGGGCTGAGAGAAAAGCTAGTGTATTTAGCTAGAAAAGGGTACAAAAGCCTGTCAATGATGGCTATGGCTAGACAAGTGAATAACAATATGAAGACTAACATAGAACTAGCTGGGATCTCGAAATGAGGTCCCATATGGCGATCCATTTTGAGGGCTTGAAGAACTAGTAGGCTCGATTGGATGACTAGTTGAGTCGATATAAGAAAACCACTAGCCCATAGAGGGAAAAGCTTGATCAAGCTTTTCAAATCTTCTACTTGTTGCACTGTGCATAGTCTCCAAGGTTTACTAATCGATCCGTCTGATTTTGTGTCTCCCTCAGTAACAAACGCCGCACAATTCAAGAACCTGTACACGAAAACTTGATCAGCTAATCGATTTTTACAAGAGCGTATACATACAAAAGCAGACCAAACAGGGGAAAAAAGAGATGTTTACTTGAAGAATTTCGTAGGAATTGTTAGTGTGGTGCTTCTGTCACTTGGATCATGATAGTATTGTTGTTTTTGTTCCGAAAGAGGGACTCTCCATTTCTGAATGACAGCGACTATCACACGTGCTAAGTTGACGAAAGGGCTGCCTCCTTGCTCCTTAACATGGCGATAGAAACGTTTCCCAACGAGGAACATTGCCAAGCCAAGGATGTTAAATGCCAGAGAGATGCCAAAACCCCATGACCAACTGACATTGTCCTCCACGTAAACAATAGCCGTGGTGCTTATGGCAAAGGACGTGTAAAAGGCGAATATGTACCAATCGAAGAAAATTGCTTGATGTTTTGGTTTATCAAATTGGTTAGCTCCCATGGGTGCAATGGTAAAACGTGTACCTGCAACACCTAGTGATGCTAATGCCAGAGCCACGTATAATACCGCGTATTGGTGTGTTGATGGGTTCGTGCAGAGACTGGATCCATCATCACATGCTGGAGGTCTTAGTACATCTATTGCTGCAGTTAACAATAGAAGAAATATACCCTGCAAGTCCGATTGAAGAAATCAGTATAGGTTCCTATTTTGAAGAATCAAAAATGAAACCTAAGTTGCTCGAACTCTTCACTTTCAGTCCTACACCTGTGTTGACACGACGTAGGTGTAGGATCCGTACCGGTTAATATTTTGATAAAAAATCGATGGAGAAATTCAGAACATATATACCTATGATTTTTGTAATCAAAATAAAAAAAAAGGTGAAACTGAAGAAAATGGAATAACTTATAGAAAGAAAATTTTTTCATTCCTTTTCCTTTTGTCTCCTTCTTGAATTCTCCTAGTTGTAACTTTTTTTGAAATAATGTTTCATAATTTAGACATTTAACTCTACTTTATAGAAATTTGAAATATTTTGAGTCAAATCTCAGAATCTTCAATTTCAGATCATGAAATACCGCGCACAAGTATCTGACACTTGCACCCGAGTCCGAGCAACTTAGGATTGAAACTAATGAGGGGGGGATTGTTTCTATACCAGAGCAGAGATAAGAGAAGAAATCCAAACGACAGAAAAACAGCCAAGAAAAGAATCAGCTAGGATTCCACCAACAATGGGGAAAAGAGTTGTGCATCCATTGATCACATTGTAAACTTTAGCTGCTTTGATGCTCTTCATGTTGAATTCATCTATCAGATAAACGATCAGGTTGATCGTCCACCCTCCAGAGGCAAGCGATAAGCCCGCCATGGTTGCTGACATTACCAATCAAAACATTCAAAATTGTTATTTTAGAGTAGCCACCATGAGAGGCTCAACAGAACTCATTGCTTTCTGCTCGAATTATGTATACATATATTGTTGAAAATATTAGTACTAGAAGATATCTGACAAATTACTCGATCTAAGGGTGTGTTCGGTATGGAGATTTCCAATTTTCTCATGTTTGATGGATCAAAAATATTTTCTCAAGTAAAACAAGCTTTTTGAAAATGAGAAAACTGAACGTCTAAATGAGAGAAGGAAAAACAAGTTTCATAAGTGACATTCTAAGTTTATTGTCTCCTTCCACCTTCCAATGTCCGCAACCCACACCTCAGACAATTACTATCATGTCAAAAGTTACAACTAGTAGTAAGATTAAAACTTTATTTCTTAATTCTCAACTAAGTCCCACCAAACAAGCCTGGACGGAGCTACCTTTTGTTATGGGGTTCACCCCTTTTGACGAAAAATTATACTATTTATACATAGTTAGGATAATTTTTTATATGTATATAGTAGATATCGAACCCCCTTCGACTAGTTCATGTATCTACTTTTTCAGATTTTGAATCCCGTCAGTGATAATCCTGACTCCGCCATTTAAACAAGCGGTATGTGTTCGATCATAACTATGACTACCCAACCCCCACCTCTTATGTTTTCAGATATCCATTAGGATATTTTCTTTTTTACTTATCAAATATCAGAAAATCACTTTAAACAATATTTTTTGGGAAACATTTTCCTTTGTACCAAACACACTCAAATCTTGAATTCGACTCTGAACTAAAGGACGAAAAAACATACCTACAATGAAGGGAAAGGTTATCCAGCCACCTTTCTTTCTACCAGAAGAAGACTGCATTATTGCTGTTTCATCAACATCTCTTACTGAACTTTCCATTGTCAACTGCAGGTCAACTTGAAACTAGAGATATTTGTGTCTATACTTTGTTATGGGAGTTTGAAGTTTAAATATTGATATAGCAGGCAAAGCTTATCCAAGACTTGCACGCCATACTTTTTCTTGCATTTTTTAATTTAAGTTGAATGATTAGCATTATGTTATTTTAATAGCGTTCACTGATCATTTTTGGCCCCATCTTTGATAAAATAACTATTATTTTGAAATTTTTCTTGTACTATTTTTTAATTATAGGAAGTAAAAGTACTCATTTCGTCTCAATTTATCTGATATAGTTTGATATGACACGAGTATAAAAAATAAAGAAAGATTTTGTGACGTTTTAAAAAGAGTATACTTTTGTACAAATTTCTGTCAAATAAGTGAGACGCAACATGAATAAAATATTGATAATGTCGTTACATATTTATTAGATTAAAAATGTGTGTTTATATAAATTGTAACAAAGAAAACGATAATTTGTGATATTTTATTTTATTTTTCCATATGTTCCATATTCTCCAATTATTTATTTCCTAGATCTACCCAACTCAATAGAATACTTGATTTGACATTGCACTATTTTCCATATGTGATTTAATAACTTTGTTAGTTACTTGTCTATATTTTTTTCAATTTACATTACACTATTTTTATTTGACATGTTCAAAAGTGGTTGATGTCATTATATTTTACTCCATAAAATTTCCACACCTTTGGGAATCTTACATACGTAATTAATTAATTAAACTATGGGAATTTTGACTTTTGATGTGATGTTTTTTCTGTTAAATTACTAAAAAAAAATTCGTTTCAATTTATACGGTACAGTTAAAATTTTGATAATCAACAATCAATTTTCTTATTAGAATTTATTTATCTTTAAAATATTTTAAATTATAAAATATTGTATCACTATATCTCGAAATTCTAACAGGAGTACTACTTTAGTTATTACTTTAATATACTCTTTCATCATTAGTATAGTAAGTCAAATTTTTTATGTAATCTTTTATTTTTTGAGTCGAGAGTCTATTGGAACAGTCTCATAATGATAGAGATAAAGTGTACTTGCACTTTATTCTCTTAAATCTTACTCATGAAATATAATTATACTGATATGTTATTATTATAAATTAAATTGATTTGTTAAATTTTATATACAATCAAATACTATATCATAAAAAAAGGTGAAGGACAAAACATACAATGTATACTAACAAATACTGTAAATTTGCCTCATGAAAAAGTCAACCTATTTGTCTTTTGTGATGAAGAAAGTCAACAACATTGTCCAATTTTCAATCACAAATCATACGTAGGACACATATTGTCTTTCTTTTATATAAATATAACATAGTATATGAAATGATTAGAGAGATTAAAGCAACAAATATATTTTATTTATATAAACATAGTCCAAATAAACAAAAGGGTAAGTTCACCTAAAATAAGAATAAATAAAAGGGGGGTGAATGTGAAATGCTATCGAATATCAACCAACTTGCATAAATATTTTTTTTTTAATAATCGTAATGTTTGAGTCAGTTTGTGTGCATCTCAATTAATTCTATGAGTTATTTGTCATCTTGTCAATAACATTTTCTCAAGTTTCTTAGTACAATTACATTTTCTCAATAATTTTTGGAGGACGCACACATTAAATTAGGTAAACATAAAGTAAAGTTAAATATAATTCTAACCATATTTTAGTACTCTTAACTCTAAGCAATGATTAGAAGATATTAAGTAGGATATTTTCCACCTAATCCAAGTTTATAAAATACAGGCACCTACCCTAATGACTAGAACTTATGCATAAGAAAATCCTAGATAAATTAACCATATATTCCAAATATCTTCTAAGCAATAATGAGAAAATATTAGCTTTGGTTCACTTATATAATGAGATTCTTGTGATTAATAATTATAGCCCTTATATATATATCTGTCAGGCTTCTGACGGCGTGTCTGTTGAAGAATGAGCCGACAACTCATAAGCAGTGGCTTGATTAAGGGATTCCACTAGAGTCATAGCAAAAGCGAGTCAATTCGTCTCTGACTTTCAAAAGAAATATGAATAACCCGTCCTCCTCTCTTTCAAAGAAGAGGCGCTTCCGATTTTATCGGTGCTTGAAGCCAGCAAGCAAACAACAAATCCATGGGCATTTGTACGTTCACCCACTCCGCCAAATATCGATATGTCCCTGTGAGCTTTGGCAATATTGTTAATCAATTCCATAATTTTAGTACTGTTTTATCCACTCCAGTTCCTCCAAATAGTCCGATTTTTCCTCCACACACACACACACACATATATATATATATGCATATCATATATTAAAAGTGGGAACTGGGAAGAGTCTAAATCAAAAGTTGAATTACTAAAATGTCCTTCAAAAGTCGATTAATCATTTTATTCTTTTACAAAAAATTATTTCTCTATCAAATTTAATTGCAAAGACCTTTCATCTACCTTTGGACCTGTACAATAACATCCCCAAAACTTCTAATCTAAGACCCGAATCATTCTCCGTATGTATATAAGTCATATCATGTGATTCTAAATTGCAGTAGGTGTTAAGATAAATTCTTTAGTGTGAGAATAAATTTGAAGATGGATTAAGGTCACAAGAATCCTCTAACACAAAGTTGAGTTGAAAACTTTCTTACTGATTGAGTTTCGATATAGGATTCTATACAAGTTAGGTGATCCAATGACTTTTAAGTCGTGCATATATGTCAAGGTCCTCTTTTAAGTATTTAAAGTGCAACGGGTGTAGTTTAGAGTCATGATAAGGAATCTCAAACATCAAGTCAAGTTCAAAACATTTCCATTAGCTAAGTTTTTGTATGAGTTCATATAATTTCAAATGGTCATATCTTTCAGCATATAAAGAATTAGGTGATCCATAAACTATCAGATTAAAAGTGTTTGAGTCTTTTTCCAACACCACCAAGTTTGTCTCATTTTGAGTTCGAAGTAAAAAATTATGATTATTATACTAGAGCATGTTCGCACTACGCAATTAGGTGAGTTGAGGATCAATTTGACAACTCGTCGATTAGGTTCGGCACATCGTCAATTGAGCTTGCCGAATGGACTTGAAAACCTTTTAAACTGTTATTTTAGGCAATCTAAAGATCTCATTTGCCGACTCACCAAATGAACGGTTGTGGAACCTCCATATTGCCCATTTTCTCAATGGGACTTATTAAAAGATCTTTTTTTTTTTATTTTGATGATCTTTTAACCTTTTCAGAAGGATATTTTTAATTGTTTACCCTCAAATTACTTTTCCATGTCCATCGTATAACTTAATAACATCTATATGACAGGTGACACAAATTAGCTCCTCTAGTTATCTCGATGATATCGAAGAAAGCGAAAACTCTGAATGATCGAGGTGTAAATCTATTAAATAATATACAATTGATGTGGCATATTGAAATAAATAAATATCTGACCTAGTAGTAGAAGATTAAAATCCTTGAACTATTAGTGCTTATAAAGTGTAATTTAGTCAAATAACACTTTTGACTACTATTATCAAATAATTTTTAATAGATACGTCAAAATTTAAGTTATTGTATATTGACACATCTTTTAAACATATATGGACACCATACCACATGATACGTGCTTCTCTAGTTACCTCGATGATATCGAAGAAAGTAGAAACTCGAGATGATCGAGGTGTAAATCAAATATTTCTAGCCTAGTAAATAACACACAATTGTTGTAGCATATTGAGACAAATAGAAAAATATCTAACCTAGTAGTTAAAGATTAAAATCCTTGATCTATTAGTCCTTATAAAGTTTAGTTTAGTCAAATAACATTTTTGACTACTATTATCAAATATTATTTTTAATAGATATATATGTCAAAATTTAAGTTATTATACATTGACACATATTTTAAACATACATTGATATCATACTATATGACACATGCTCCTCACGTGCTCCTTTAGGGACGTCGATACTATTGAAGAAAGCAGAAACTCGAAATGATCGAGGTGTAAATTGAATATTTCTAGCCTAATAATAATGTACAAATATTATCGCATACCAAAATAAATGAAACATTTATATGGAAAAAATATATACTTAATAGAAAAAAAAATTAGCATGTGAAGTTTGCTAACCTGGAGATCTATCAAGGAAAAGACTTGATGTCTGAAAAAGTAAACTTGTTCAAAGTGATGAAGCAAAGTGAAATAATGCTTCCTCAATGCATATGAAGCACTTGTTGTTGAAGGAAAAAAAGAATACTGAACTCACTTCTCTCCATTTTTTATCTGCCACTACCTATACAACAAAACAAATTTTGTAGGTCATTTAAATTTTTTATTTTTTTAACAAATAGAAAAAAAAAAACAAGATTTAAGCAAAAAAAGATTTGTTTTTTTTTAATCTTTTTGTATATTTATTTTTTTTACCAAAAAAAGATTTAGCAAAAATCCAACACGTGTGAACATAAAAAAAAAATTAAATAGAGGAAGTGCAAGAGTAAAATTAAAGGTTGTTTATGTGATGGATTGCTCGAGTGGCAAGCATCCAACACCTCCGATTTAAGATCATAAGTTTGAGTTACAACGAGAGCAAAAAAGAAAGAACTCTGGTGGGATAAAATAAAACTTGCTTACGTGTACTTTAAAATAAATAAAAATCAAAAGAGACATGAATTCATCTTAATCTTCTTCAACAAAAATTTGTATTGCATATAAAAAAAAAATCAAATATGTTTTCTTATCTCTTTAATCTTTTAGTATATTTATCTTTTTACCAAAAAAAAAAAATTTAGTGAAAATTCAACACGTGCGAACTACAAATGTAACGTGCGAACTGCGAGTGTAAGTAAAAAATCTAAAAAAAAGAAGCACAAGAGTAAAATTAAAGATTGTTTATGAAAAGGCGAGAACTCCAATGGGGTAAAATAAAACTTGCTTATGTGTACTTTTAAAATAAATAAAAATCAAACATTAATTAATTATATCAAACTTTATGAAGGTAATACTTTTAGAATAGATAGGGTGAACGCACGGAGACATGAATTCATCTGAATCTTCTTCAACAAAAAATTGTATTGCATATAAAAAAATCAGATATGTTTTCTTATCTCTTTGATATTCTAGTATATTTATATTCTTACCAAAAAACAATTAGTGAAAATTCACGAACTACGAACGTAACGTGCGAACTGCAAGCGTAAGAAAAAAATCTTTAAAAAAGCACAAGAGTCAAATTAAAGGTTGTTTATGAAAAGGCGAGAACTCCTATGGGGTAAAATAAAACTTGCTTACGTGTACTTTTAAAATAAATAAAAATCAAACATTAATTAATTATATCAAACTTTATGAAGGTAATACTTTTAAAATACATAGGGTGAACTCAAGGAGACATGAATTCATCTGAATCTTCTTCAACAAAAAATTATATTGCATATAAAAAGAATCATATATATGTTTTCCTATCTCTTTGATCTTTTAGTATATTTATCTTTTTACCAAAAAATAAATAGTGAAAATTCAACACGCGTGTGAACTACGAGCGTAACGTTCGAACTGCGAGCATAAGAAAAAAAAATTTTAAAAAAAGAAGCACAAGAGTAAAATTAAAGGTTGTTTATGAGAAGGCAAAAACTCCAATGAGGTAAAATAAAATTTGCTATGTACTTTTAAAATAAATAAAATCAAATATTAATTAATTATATCAAATTTTATAAAGGTAGTAATACTTTTAAAATACATGGGGTGAACTCAAGGAGATATGAGTTGAAGTTATTGGTTCTCCTAAGACTGGAGTTCTTTTTTATGAGTCTCAACTGTTCACATGCCAACTTGAGGGAATGTTGGAAGCTGAAGATAGCTATAATGTTTTCGTAGTTAGCAACGTGTTAGATACTTTTATTGAAGGTAGATATATATTGTATATGTAAATGTACAAATATTTTAAGATTGTATAAACATTGTTGTAAAAAAAAATATTGGATATATATTTGTTTTGGTTTCCCTTCTAGTACTCGATATTTATTACGCTGGAACTCGATTAAATTTGAATTTGTGCATTGCAAGGCCCATTTTAAAGGATAATGCTCCCAACATGATTTTTTCCACTCCACGAGCTCGTAAGCCTTTCATTCAGGGTGGAAGAATTGGAACCATCATACCACAACTCATGTCAAATAACGTTGGATATACAAGTGTAAACTGAAAAATATAACTATGTGATTTCAAAAAAATTTGGAAAAAAACAAATAATAAGCCAAAATAAAGAAAAAATAGTAAATCCTATACTCATTAACTACAACTAGTAAAAAATATTTATAGCACACCTATTCACAAAATTGAACTCCTATGCACATTCTACAGCAAAAAGTAAGTCGATGAACTCATTTTTTGGCCATGAAATGACACCATTTTCTTTCACTCAGAAATGATCTTAATTTCATGAATATATGAAACATTACTTAGGTTGAAGCCCCATTTTCTTCCTCGATTTTCCCACATATAAATCTTTCGACTTGATCATTCTAGCGACTAATCCAATGATTGTCCCTGGTAACAAAGAAGCATTAGAATTCATCAATTGAAGAATAATAACAACAACATAGCATAGTTCCACAAACAGGGGCGGACCCACATGGAGTCCGCCGGGTGCTCGAGCACCCATTAACGTATTATCGAAAATTATATATTTATGTAGAAAGTAAGAAAAATTGGTATAAATTTAATATAGAGCACCCTCTAAACAAATTGTTTGAATGGTCTAATGGTTCAAATTGGGTGCTTTGGGCTTTTTTTGAGCTAGTGGGCCTGAGTCCAAATCTCACTCTCCACACTTTTCTTTGCTATTTTTTTCTTATTTATAATTGTTCTTTTACTGTTTTTCCTAAAAAAGAGGATATATAAATAAATACTTTTCCTTTCTTTTTTATTCAAGATAATACATACTATTATCTT
>JBCEWC010008978.1:0-19268 GCA_038996855.1 Solanum aculeatissimum
AAACAAAAAATTATGAGTCCTTCTTTTTAAAAAAAAATTAAAATCATAATTTAAAATCCTATGGTTTATAGAATTTGAGATTTCAAATTATGATTCAAAATTGAAATTAAAATTTTATTCATATTTTATATACAAACAATGATTTCAAATCAAGACTTCGCATATGAGTCTCGCGTCTTATAACAAAACACCTACTTAGATATGATTTAGGGATTGTTTGGAAAGTCATAATGTAATTAGATGTAATTACTTTCTTTAACCGATTTGTCAGAACAAGTAATTACTACTTAGCAAGAGAGAAATTAAATGTAATTGAATGGGTGTAATTACACTCCTCAATTTTCAAGAGAGCGTAATAATGAATTGATGTAATTATATCATGTAATTACAAAAAACTTTTATAGTTCTTCTTAGTTTTTTTTTTTAGTTTTTTTTTATTTTTTGGATTCTAATATTTTTAAAAAATATTACTACTTATTATTTATTATTTATATTTTTTTCATTCTCAACATTTACCTCTTCACGTAATTCCATGCAGTTTTTTTATTTATTCTAGTTTATTTTTCATTAGCATGAGTATGTTAATATTCTAATTTTTAAATAAACATAGAATTCATTATTGAATAAATTTATGGTCTTACGTTTTACTTTTCTTTAATATTATCATTTTTGTCAAACATGCATTCATGATGTTCATAAAAATTTTGTACTTTTAATTTTTATGGTTAATTTAATTAAAAATATATTAATTTTAAAATATAAAACAAATATTTTCATAAATAGTAATTAAGAACATATTGTCACGATCCAAAAATGGTTGTGATGACACTTGCCTAACCCATCAAAGCAAATCAACCTAAACCTGCTCAATTCAAAGGTACAAAAGTAAAAGCGGAAGAAATAAAGTCTAATAAGTTAAGAAAAACATAGGGTAATCAAGTCTACAAATCATCCAAGATTGGTGTCACATATACAAGCCACTAGATCATAACACTCGAAAGAAAATACAAGTATCAATGTCTAGTCCTCAAATAGAACATAACATAAATATAGGATCTTCGAGGGTCAACAAAAGAGACATGTCACTACCTTTCAAGCATCCAGAAGCTCGGTCGACAATGAGAAATCTAATCAAGAGGAGTTGGGCTCACAATCTACAAAAATATAGCAAAGGGTGAGTATCAAGCAACACGGTGCAAATGAAAACTAAATCTGGAGTAAAGTAATGAAGAATACATGTACTCTCATCCACCCAACCACATACCGTCAAATCAAACACTAATTGTACTAAAAAAAGTCTCAACACAACAATAACACATATATGTATACATACTATAGAATACCATCACAGAATAACCAGTTGATTCCCAGAGTCAAGTAGTACAATAGTCTGTCAGCAATATAAAAATTACAGCCTCATAACACAGTATCCCCATGATCCAATCTTCACAATGTACAATGCTCAAGTCATCAATATATATCACAATCTTTCGATAGTGTAACCTCAAAAATGTACAAGGTTCAAATCATCAACATATATCACAGTCTTTCAATAGTAAAACCTCAACAATGTACAATGTTCAAAGCACTCAACCCATCACACATGATACATATAACAACTTCAAGAAAAGAGTGATATGAAATGGAATGAATGTTATGGAATGTAAACAATGTGATGCAATATCAAATAATCATGATGCATGTCAGTCTCACCTTACACATCCACTGATATAATCAATCAAGAACCTATAGGGGACATATCTGTCCATGTACCTGCCCACGCTCGTGAGGCTCGTTCCCTGTATAATCAATATCTCATGCCATAACTTGTGTGGCCCGTTCTCTATTTTATACCAGTGTCATACGTCACGGCTCGCATAACTCATTCCCTATTTCATATCAGTGTCACATGTCACGACTCGTGTAGTCATTCCCTATTTCATATTAGTGTCATATGCCATGGATCATTTGGCCCGTTTTTTATTTCATATCAATGTTGCAAAAATGGAACTTAGTCAAGAATGCACATCAAGAACATTTTCATATGATGCAATAATGACAAGTGCATGATAGAGCCCACACCACCACATATACATCAATTCAAATCAAATATCATAATATACAAGGTATAATGATCGATTTGATCCAAGCTTATAGTCGATTCTCTAACCAATAAGTGAAACTCAATAACAATATCTCTAATGTGTTCTATGATCAAACATAACAGGATCTACAATCTACATTTTTGTATCACAAGGGATTCTCAATATCAAAACACAAGCCAATAAGTATCAATCACTAACCTTCACTTTCACATCATAAAGGAATAAGCAAGATGTCCCTATTGCATCATTTATTCATAATTCATCAATTATTTCATTGTCTTTCAATATTTGAATCATCATTAACACATTACATAATAATCACAATATAACATAGTTCAACTCTTTCAATTACTCTTAGTTATCATAGCTTAGGACAATTCATCATTTGAGTTTTTACTTAACAACTAGTTTCACAATTTTCATCAATATCTCTACATACGCATTTAGCTCAACGTTTCACATAAAGAGATTCAATAGACAAATTTCATGTAATATAATTCAAAGTTCAACAATCAGAACATCGTGAACACTTTCATATTATCAACAGTAGCATCATAAGTTCATTTCACAATATTATCTCACAAGTTTGAGTCAACAAGAATGGATATTATCTCGTAAATTCAAGTCATACACGTCATCATTTTTACCCCTCTCATCACCTAAATCATATCCATTAGAATAGTTCACTAACCCCCAGAATCACATGGAAAGAAAATACTAAGTTCAATAAACTCAACAAGGGTTAGGGTCCATTGTAATGATCCGTTAGATCATTAGATAATTAGTCCTCTCACTTTTATAAAATATCTTTCTCATAAATTTTAAACGAGTATCTTGGACTATTTGATAACTATGATTGTTTAACTTATTGATAAATTTAGACAATTAGATTAATTTGTGGACCTAAGAGTTAAGTTACTTAAATACTACTTAACTTATATATTAAAGTAAGTTAGTAGGGTTTAATATTTTTACTCCATAACCCGAGAAATAAAAGAAAAGGAGAGAACATACCTGTACGACGAAAACAGCCGCACTGCTTCAGGTAATCCCTAACCTTCAATTCCCACAAATTTAGTATGAAAACTTATATAAAACCAATGTTATATTTTTTTTGGATGGTGAGAATTGCAACGATTATGCACATTGTCTCCATCTGACACGTTATGGGTCAAAAGAAAAGGGAAGTATGCATATGTTAATGGGAATTTTGTTATTTTATTGCAGCAAGTTAGCTTATGAGTTATACAGGAGTAATTAAGACCAAAATATTTAAAAAAATACTTATGCAGGAGAAATTTACACCTGAATATTTGCATTTAGCGAAAAGTATGTTTTGTGTCTCGTTTAACGTCACAATTATGCCCAATGCTTTTGGTTCTTCTTAGTCGAACATTAATACTATAATGTACGTCTTCAAATGTGTATATATATTTATAGGTTTGTATTAATATTGAAAAATTGAAACTTAATCCTAGGTTCAAAATTTTAGAAATTAACTATGAAATCGATTAGTTTTGAGTCTAGTCTAGACGTATAGCAATATGAGTATTGTTAGTTTTGAAATCTTATTGTGATAATTTATTTGACTAAATCGTGGTGCTACAGATTCTATTCGAAAGGGGAAGGCTCAAGTGTTTGATTGATCGTGATTCGACTAAAGCAAGTGAATTTCTCAATCTTTGTTAAGTGTATAGAATTTCGTGCTTCCTTGTGTGAAGTGTTGAGAATGATTTTTGAATTATTGAGTTAATGTTGATGTGGTATCAAGATTATGTTGTTGTGAATTGTGCATTGTATTAAAAATTAGTCATCTCCTCATTATAGTGTAAACATACCTATTGCATTGATAATTGTGACTAGTATTATGTGAACTGAGAAAGAATAAGAATTCAAAAGGATGTACCATTTCGAGGAACGTATCACACGCCGCGATGGATATTATAATTCGAGGGTCGTATCGCACGCCGCGATGAATACTATGATTCGAGGGTCGTGCCGCATGCCGCGATGGATGCATGGACTAAAAGTCCCCCATTGGTCCCGAACTAAGAGACAGCGGATGTGTATCACTAGGCTAGATATGCATCATTATACCTGACATTACTGTATTGCATTGCATTACACATCTTCATCATTATAAACTTGTGAGTACCTTTTTGTGAAACATATGATGTACGTACTTGATCCCTTGTGTTGTTGATTTATAATTGTTGGTGTGATATTATTGAGCTATAAGACATGTAAATTGTGAGCTGTTAGGTTGAGTTGGTTTTATGCAGGTTTAGTTGGAGTGTAGGAATACCCGTATTCTATATTACTTGATTATGTGTTTAGTAGTTCACTTGTTGGGTATCGTGTGTTAGGTACTCACCCCTTGCTACTACATTTTTGTAGGTTACAAGCCCGGATCTACGTGACACCCTCCCTATTCTTCCTAGTCTGAGGCTTCTTGTGGAGATTGTGTAAGGTAGTTGTTTGTCATCCCAGCAAACTCTCACTCCTATTTATGATTTTGTTCTACTTTAGAGACAATATCATTTGAGACTTGTGTTTTCTTTCAAATCTATTGTAATACATTAAGAGGCTTGTGCACGTGACAACTAGATTTTGATAATTTTTAATTAAGTTGACTTATTATCCGTAGTCTTTATTTTTATTATTTCTTTCTCACTTTATTGTTGTGATTGAATATTTGGCTGACTTGCCTTGGTGGGGATAAGACGAGTGTCATCACACCTATTTTTGGATCCTGACATCCACTTGCTTCAATCGATAGCCAATTCAATCAAAGATAGGATAATCCATAAGTATTCACAATTCCATAATTATTTCATAAACCAAGGATTCACAACATTAACAATTACCCAATCCAAAATCCCATTATCAGGGCTTATATATAATAATATAGTTCTTTCTCATTTCATGCCACAGATCACCCAAATCCACCACATAGGATGATACAAGGTTCAATCATACTTAACAAAAGGTTAGAAGTTCACATGTCTTAATCGAAGTCTCAATCAACTGAAATTCAAGCCTTTCCCCTTCTACGATACTCTAAATCACCACAATCTGGTCAAATATAGAATCACAATTACATTACGAAACTAATGACACTAAAATCAAGCAATTCGGGTGAAAATAACAAAATGGTTCAAAAATTTCATACTGAAAAAAGTTCTCGAAATTTGAAAATTATTACATGAAATGTTCCCCAAGTAATTAGGAATTTAATGGTGAAAACCATTTAAAAAAAGAGTTAAAATGAACCCACAATTACCAATTTTTTTTATCAACAATCAATGTCCAAGAAAACCTCAATTTTGATGTTAACAACATGAATTAATCAATGGAAATTGAAGATATAAGTTAGAAATATGTTACCCAAAAGTCTTGTCTCGAAAATGCTTGAAAATCTCCTCCAAATCGAGCTTAGAAATGTTTAAAATGGAGAAAAAGTGATGAAACCCAACTTTAAAAATTTAAAACTATTTCAGGCAATATAATACTCCGCGTCAACTAATCTGACACTCCGCGAACACGAAGCCTTCTTCTGTGAACGTGGAGGTCTGGAAATTTGACACTCTGCGAACGCAGAGGCCAATCCACGAACGCGTAGTTCATTTTCCCCTACTCCAGATATCAACAATGCTCACTATCAAAAATCACAAAATGGACCCTCGAAATTTATCCGGAACCTGATGCACACAAATCAGATATGTAATTCTACCAAAAATGATGTTCCAAACTCAATGAAATTATTAGAATTTGATTCCAAGATCTCCTTGACCTGGAACCCGATAAAGCTCATCAAAACAAACCAAAAACTCAAATACTCATAATTACCTCGGAAACTCTAAAAATTACAACGAGACAATTTCTACCGTTAGTTTCACCATCCAAAACCACTGAACTATCAGAATTTCGATTAGAGCTTCCGCGCGAACTCCGAATGTTGACCAAAGTAAAATGATGATTCGAATTCAACTAAAAATATAATATTGGGTCTAAGATCTCCGTTTTAACTCCGAATTCAGTTTCGTCAGTTCTCCTAGATCAAATTTCACATTTTAGAGCTGATGAAATCGATGAAATTGCATTTTGACACCCGAAACTCAAGATGGACTCAACTCAAAATTTCAAACTTTAAGCTTTTCCAAACTCTTTCTTTAGCAAAAATCCATCTTTTCACAAGATTTTCGGAATTCGACTTTTCAACTTATCCAAAAATGACTCAAAAATAACTTTTAATTTAGCTGAAAATACATAAAATGATCTTTGGGATCATTACACATGTGTTTATTAAATAATAAATTTTCAAAAGATAAGATATATTTTAAATATATAATATAATATCATTTATAAAGGTCCTTATTATCTGATATAAATTTTATTTTTTGATGATACATTTTTATTTTTAAAAATTTAATATAATCTTATGATTGCACTTGCATAATGAAACAATACACTTGTAGCAGTGTAATTACATTATGACAAACAAAAATGTCATCATAATTACTAAACTATGTATTACTAACTTGACAATTATTATTCTAATAATTACACCAATTTCAATTGTTAGGTGGCTTTCGAAACAATAATTAATTACTTAATCCATAACATTGAAGTCTTTGTTGGTACGCCAAAATACATGTTATATATTCGGAGATAACCAATCAAATTATACTTCACAAAAATAATAAATTAAAATATCATGCCAAAATCAAAACAACATACTCTCTCCGTCCCATATTAACTTAATTTGTGAGACAATTCATACATCTATACTACATTAAAAGCGTGAAAGCCCTTAGAAATATTGTTTGAACTTTTTGCCCTTCATTAAAATACTCTTTTTTAGACAAAATTGTCTTTTCACTATTTTTCTTAATTTATTATACTATTTTTCTCAATTTATTATTTAATCTTTTATTTATGTAGTTTCAAGATTCACTTTTGGGTTAGAATTTCCTTATATTTGGGATTCATTTTTTATTTGGGACATTCTATATAAATAATTAACTATAATTTTAACTATCAAATATTTTATTAATAAAAGTATGTAATATAACAAATTTTTAAAAAAAATCAGTAAAATTATGTTGAAAACATTAAACTACTCCTTTTATATTTAGGATTCTTTTATTACGTTAAATTTTAATCAGTTAATTATTTGAGTTCTAATTATTCAACTCTAAATTATTACTTTATGTTTTCAAAAACTATTAACATATCTATATTATAAGCAATTAAATTGATTTTCTCATCTTTGTTGTTTCACAATAGACTAAACTATTGCATCAAACTAATATTATTTATTTAATTTTATTTACATGAATATTATACTTATTTAATGACAAATACTATTTATATATAATTTTTAAATTAACGCGGTACATACTTGCAAAGCTCGTACAATGAACTAGTATTAACAAAAAATATTTAAGGTATAATTTAAATCATATTGTTCATTATTACTCTTTATGAAATCATAAACGTAGTTTTGCAAGTAGTGTAATTTTTCTCCTAGAAAATATAAAACTTCAATAAATAAAAGAGCAAATATGAAAAAAGATTCAAACATTCATTTTGAATTTTGAACAACTCAAGTATTTTGAACAATAAAAAAAATCTCAAAATTTAAGTTAATATGGGACGAAGGGAGTAAAAGAAAAGGGGAGAAAACAAAAGGTGTGTCGGGAAAGAACAAAAACATTTACAATAAAATAACTTAGACATTTTTTAAATAAATTTATTTTTCTGCAATTTAAGAAAAAATATTTTCCTACATAAAGTAAGAAAAATATTTTCAAAAATTCTCTTTTATTTCACCATCCAATAGTCTGGACGCTCATCCCCAACCCAAGATTCGACTCCTGATCCTGAATCCTAATCCTCACTTAGACTCGATTCGTAACCTCAATCCATAACATGACTCGTGATCCAAATTCTGACCTAGACTCAAGACTCTAACCTGATATGGGATCTGACTCCTAATCTTGACTCATCAAATTATCAAAGACTCGACTCATGAACCTAACTCAAATTACTTAAGTCTAAAATAAACCCTGACGAAGGACCCTAACCTAGTCCTACCCCAACTTAAGATTCGACTCTTAAACCTGACTATTAATCTTGTTTTGAGACATGACTCCCAACCCAAATCTTGTCCCAAGATTCAACTCATAACTCTTGACTCCTAACCTCGACCCAACTCGAGAATCAAGAGTTGACTTTTGATCGCAACCTCAACTCAAGACTTGACTCCATACTCTGAATCCAATCCCCGACACCAATATAGGATGTGGTACCCAACTTTTAACCTTGACCCCAACTCTGACTTGATACCTTACTCCTTGACTCCCAACCAGAGTCTTGATCCTATCAGAGGTCAAGGTTGGGTCTTGACTCAGGGTCAAATCTCTGATCTTGGTTTGAGATTAGGATTGTGGTGAGGTCCTGATTCGGTGTTGGGCATCAAGGCATCACTAAGGTCGGTTGTTGAGTCCTTGGTTTAGGGTTACGCTAAGGACATATCTATCAAGGATCAAGTTCTGAGTTGGGTTCATGACTAGGGTCAGGGTCAAGGTCGTATCTCAAGTTGGTATTGGGATGAGGTAAGTTCTCGAGTCTAGATGAGGATCCTGCTCTGTGCTAAAGGATGGGGGTCCAAGTTGTGTTATAGTATCTGATCGATTATACTTAAATGCTTTTAGGAGAATATTCTATATTCACTAACTAAACACTCGAATTTTTTTTTAAAAATCACTTATTCTTAAAAAAGAAAAGTTTCCTACATGTCAAAACACACCCTAATTGTTCTTTTTGACTGTTGGATCTGACGAATTTGTCAACTAATTAAATTAAGAAGTTTAATATTTCATGAAAATGTTGTTCATATTGGATGTGAAAATTACATTTGTACTCCATTTATTTCATTTTGGTTAAGAGTTACCCTTAATTTCTCTCATTTCACAATCTTTATTATACCCCATTTCCCTTTCAACATTTTTGTTTTGAATATCATTTTGTGGTTCTTTTTTACTAGTTCAAAAACTCATAATGGTCATTTGAAAATATCGCAATATGAATAAAAATTCTACATTTCTTATGTTCTGTAATTTGTGGGGACTTATGTTTATAGTAAGTCACAAACATCCCACAAGAAACAAATATTGCATAAAACATTTAGCCAATTTCACATAACAAATTAAAAGATTACCAAAACATAGCTTATGATTTTTTTTAATCAATTAGCAACATACCAAACACAATAATACCTAAAAGTTACCATTAAGTTTGTACATTAGTATCTAACAGTTTTGTCTGACTATCTACTTAGCTTAAGGCAGTTTTTTAAAAAAAATAAAAAAACTCAATAAATAACAATAATAATACGAGAGGGGAGGGGTGTGTGTATTAAATTGTAAAGAAGAAGAATTTCTATTTGTATTTTCCGCATTTTTCTAATTGAAAATTTTAGCACCGTTTGCCTTAATCATGTATATCTAGAAAATTAACAAAAATAAAATAAAATACCTACAATAAATCCGTACATTTTATTTAATCTTCTATAATATGTTATCTTGTTTTCAAGTTACTTATTTCATTTATTATCATATTTTTTTTAAATTATGAGAGTGACCAATATAATAGTATTATATATATTGGATAAATAAATATATAAAACTGAATGGAGTTAGCGTATGATTGCAAATAACTGAAAAACAAGTGAGTCAAAAATATACCAAAGGGAATGGACCGACCAATAAATAATGTCACAAATGTGGACCCCTCAGTCAATAATTACACACTTATGAATTAATACTTTTATACACTTAATTATACTCTTTTTTTCACTATTCATAATATAAAATTATCATATTATATTGTCTGAACAGATGGATAACAAAGAATTAATCCTGTCATGTTTGAGGTGTATTATTCATTATTGTCATTTTTCAAGTAAAAAAGGTGAATTATACAAGTAATATTAATGGAAAAATATAAAAGTATAAATTATAAAACTCAATAATACAAATGAATGTAGGAAATAAAATTTTGGATAATCAATTAAAGGAGCTAGTTTTTTTTGTCATGATTTTTTTTTTTTTACTTTTCTTCGAGTGAATTATGAAATTTTCAAAATTTGAAAAGCATCAAAAAATTATTTTTATTTTCTTCGATACTTCAAATTAGTCACAAAAATTCAAAAATAACTCCAATTTATATTCATAGTCAGACATAATTTCAATTTTCAAATAAGTATCACTTTTTACTCTGAATTATTTTTTTTATTTATTTCAAATTACCCCCTAAGATTCTTCTGTGTCTATTCTATGCTCCCTTTTGTTATTTTTTACTCGTTTTTTTTCCTAGCACTAAAAATATATACATATATTTTAACTTTTTCCTTGTTTATTTTATCAAATGAAGAAATATTTATTATTTTCTTTTTAAATTATTCTTATTATTAATTAACTACATAAAATACCAATAATTAAACTTAAATTTTAGAAACATAATTAATAAGGTTACGTTTATAAGATACACCCCTAATGAAAAAAATTGACTTACTTTTTTAAGGAGAGTGTCAGATCAACACATATTATATGTGACGAATGGACTCATTGGACTAAATTTGAATGGGTCAATATGAGTTGAGTTAATAAGTGAGCGAATTATTGATCCGTTCAAAAATTACTTGAGTTGAAATGCGGGTCATAATTCATTCATCTCATTTTTACTAAGTTTTAATTGTTTTATCTGTTCTACTATAACTTTTAGCACTTAATAGAATTACTTTTTTTTGTATAATAATTATATATAATATATCAAATTTAAAAAGGAATTAAAATATATTTTGACAAAATTTCTCATGAATTAATTTGATATCAACTCATTAATAAATGAGTGAGTCAATGATTCATCCAAACTTAAACAAATTAAGCAATGAAAGAAGTAAATCTTAGAATTTTTTTTACTTTAGATGACTATTCATCAAAATATATAATATAATTATTTTTTGTTGAACGGTCCAATATATTAAAAGTCGATATTTCAAATAGATAAAGAAAAAGAGGAAAATGGTCCTTAATTGATTATGAGAGGAATTAATAGTAACTTTTTCTGGTCTCTTTAAGAATACGTTTGTACGTATAAATGTAAACATAGAGAATATGTGATGTATATTTTATAAATAATAATAATAATAATAATGTAATTGGTTGCTTAGGTGAGTTTACTTTGTTACAGCAAGAAAAGAACATTATCTTGTGTTGTATACTTTGTTTTATATCTTTGCTTCGCTGGCTTACCCACTCAATATGCTACATTTACGGACACCCAACTGTCCCCTCATATACATTTACCCCCACTTTTTTTTTTTATAATATTGGATTATTGGTTCGATATCGATTTTTGCTATTCAGTTATCGATTAAATTGATAATTCATTAATATTATAGTAATTTATTATTTTATTTCTTTATAAATATTAAATATTAATAATTTAATATCACTTGACACTATGTCGATACTAGTAAGTCATGTATTTGTTTTATTTCAATGTATAAGCCTTTTGTTAAGGAAGTAAATTAGAATATAAAGCCGAATATTGCATATTATTAAGCTTAGGTGCTCAAGAAATATTTTGTTCATATCATGTTGATTTAGTTGTCATATTACAATGTTTATTTGGAGGTGCATGGGCGTTGTTTATTCATGAAGCCTATTTTATTAAATTAGGTAAATATTGCAAAACTAGACAAATAGATATGTTTATCATTTTTACAATTCCTTATCTATCTCATTCTAGTTTTCAAAAGTATTTTGTCACTTTTAATTGATTTCCTTGTTTCACCATACCTCATTATCTTATTGTATTGCCTTAAATGGTTAGAGGAATCGTATATTTATTTTATGAGTATCTTTTATTTAATAAACAAAAAATCAAATCGTTAATAATCAAAAATCAATATAAAAAAACTTATTGATTTAGCAATTTAAAAACTAAGAATCAATAAATTGAATCGATCATATATATAATCGAACTAAATCGATCGATTGACACTCTTAAAAATAACATGAAAATCAATAGAAAGTAAAGATATTACTAATAATTATCCAATGGGGCCTATTCTTTAGTTTCCTCTTCTATTGTCCTCTTTTAACTAATGGTTTTTCTTTTCTTTTCTTTTTTCTTTTTTTCTTAATTGTTTCATTAACCAGGAAAATTTTACTACTTCTTGGTTCTTTTTTTATAGTTCATTATTGACTTGATAAATATTAGTAATTACTCTTTCAATTACATTTTAGAAATCAAACGTTAATTATTATTATTTTATATATTTATGTTAATAATAATATATAAGGATAATGTTAGAAGAAACTAATATATTTCTTTTGATTAGTTAATTAAAATAAATAAATAAGTAGGAACGTTATATATATATATATATAAGAAAGAAATAAAAAGAAATGAAAAAAGTATGGTTTTTTGTGTGGTGTTAGTGGAAGGGCATATAAGGAAGTTTGAATTGAGATTACATGATAATTTGTAGTAAATACAAGTGGTAAGGTAGCTGAATACATTATTTATTTGTTAAAAAAGGTGATTGATGCCAAGCACTACTTACAGTTGATGTATTTGCAAGTAAAGATTAGATTCTTTAGGTGACTTATTATCCCTAATTAAATTAATTAACTTAATATATATGATTAAGAGATCTTTAGATGATCACTCTGTGAAAAATGGCATAATTAATTGTTTAGAGAATGAAATAGGTGATATGTCCATGTGCTGGTAACAATACGTGAGACACTGTTAATCATTCTAAATTAAACTATATACTATTCAAGAAGTTGATGGTATGAGTTGGATGAATATGATATGTCAACATCTATGTTTTTTCTTTTTATCTTTCTTTACCTAGTGATTATGATTTCACATCATTTCTACACTTGTAAATTTTCTTTTAAACTTTAATTTACGTCACCATTTTTTTACACGTAAAAATTTTGAAAAAGTCATTTTTTCTATTTTAATCGTAAGAAGTCAAGAGCCGCACAATAATGATGTGACAATCTAAGGTTTAATTTATTTTTAAAAATTAACTCATAAAAGAAGTATTACTCAAGTCCATAAAAATTGGCCACCGTTCATTGCTCAATTAATGTGAGAGTTTAACTTAATTTAATATTCCCTTCATGCGCAAGCTCAATTGGAGCGTGAATCGAGCTAGAGTTCAAATGGGGATGAATCTGATTCTGATATCATATAAAAATATAATATTTGAATCTAATTCAATTTCAAAAATTAACTCATAAAAAAAATTGTTTAAACCCAGGGGCAGACCTAGTATCATAAAAATACCATCTCCAACACAAAACATTGATAGATGATTAAAGACATTATTCCATATTAAATAAAATTATAATTAATCATTTTTTAAAAATATTTAAGACTTTTTCAACTAATTTTGGTTGTTATATCTCTCTAATTTTAAATTATGAAGTAGAAAATTCTAATATTTTGGATTTTAAAATCTATTATTACCTTGAGTAATTCATTCCTTAAATTAAATTGTGAGTGTGTTTGACTAAGCTCATAAGCTTATCAAATTGATTTACCAGTATTTATTTTAGCTTATAAAAAAATATCTAAGTGCTTATAAGTTTAAATCAATTAGTAATTTTTATAAATTAGTTATGCCTACCTTATGTCTTATCAATTTACAACTTCTTTTGATTTGTCATTATTTCAAGGATATGTTAATCATGAAAATAGAACAATTTATCAATACTTTTACCAAATATATCAGCCCTTTATTAAGGGCTTTAAGATTTCTATCCAACACGTATTCTTGAAAAATTAATTTATGCTTTTCAATACTTAAAACTTATTCTCTCCGTTCACCTTTACTATTTTGAGATGTCCAATAATACTTATCCAATTTATGAATCAAGACATAATTTTACACTTACTTCCTATTGTATATATCCTTATCATTAATTATAGTCGTTTCTCTATTACTTCCTCCGTCCCAATTTATTTGTCATGTATACTAAAAATAATTGTCAATTTGAATAATCAAGAGAGGATTAATTATTTTTTTCCAACTTTGCTCTTAGCATTAATCACTCTAGAATTAAGAGGCATATATATAAATAAAAGTTTAATCTTTATAAGGGGTGTATTAGTCAAACAATTAATTTTTTTCTTAAGGGTTATATGAAACCTTATCGTGACAATTAAATTGGGACGGAGGGAGTATATTTTTCAAATTATCCTATCATTTACTATTTCTTTAATCCTTGGTGACAAGTCAATAAGGGATAAGTAAAGATGGACGGAGGAAGTATTAGATATTTTCAATCAACTAATCCTAACGTGTTCTATGTAATATAAGTAAAATTATGTTTATTATGGTTAAGTGAAAAGAATTGAAGCAAACTAACTTTAATTATTCCAGGCGACATGCCACGGAATATTTTATGAACTTCTTTTTTGTTTATAATTTAAGATGAAAAAGTAAGGAAACTAAAGGTAAAATCCATTATTAATTAATTATGTTACACAAAAGATATATAGTTATGTGGACTCACATGGACATTTTCTTTTTGAACATGACAAGAACTATTTTGCACAAACTCCATACATCACCCCTCTATGTGTGGTAGGGTCACCTTTGTTAACAAATACTCCCTTTCTTGTAATTTATTCTTGATACGGAATTTACGAAAAAAAAAACTTTTGAATTTTATAGTTTTATATGAAAGATATGTAAATATATCTTTAATCATGTGGTCTTAAACATATGATGTGAAAAATTGAACTTAAAGAGTTACCAAAAAAACTTTTTTTGTTGAACGGATTAAAAGAAAAATTGAAACAAAGGGAGTAATTTATTCGCTTGTTACACCACTGAGACACGTAATAGGATGATTGAAAATTCTCTCACTTCTGTAAATTTCAATTTCAAACTCTGAAATGAAGATATTTTGCAAAGCATTTTACTTTTTTTTAAGGAAGTCCATCAAACGCTTGAACGCTTGAATTAGTAGGGCCAATAAATTTGGAATATCAAAAATATAAAAGAAAAAAGAAAGTGAAAATAGAGAAATGGATGGCCCAAGGTGCAAGGGGAATGTGGCTCCTCCCATAGACATAAGATTAGAGGCACTTTTTCAAAACATACATGATTTTGTCTTTTTATTGGCAAATTCTTGAGATGCTCTAAGCATTTCTAGTAAAAGGCTACCTTTTCATTGCAATTTGAGATAAGTCCCTTTAATACTCACCAACAATTAATGGGCTATAAAAGTTTTATAGATTATCAAAAATGTCTTGTGCTTGTGGTCAAGTTAGATACATTTTCCATTTCTTTTCTTCTTTCACAATTATATATTCTCCCTCTTTGAATCATGATAAAATAATCTATTTTAAGATAAACACTAGGTGCATATATATAAATTTTTACCATAAAAAATTACTAGACAAATCCACAAGTAATTCAGTATTTGACTGCATGCATACGTTGCAACTTTTCATTGAGAGTATGTGTATGAAGTCCGATATCAATTGTGCAAGGGATATTAGATAATTTTTACCTTTTTTTATCAGTTTTAGGGACGGGTTAGATTCAAGATTTATTTTTTAATTATGATATAAAATGTGAAGTGCATAAATATTCGTTTTTGGGCTACCATTTAATTTATACTTTAAGTTGAATTTTGTTTGCAAATTTTCTCGCTTTGAAAATTTGTGTGATATTTTTGCCTGAAATTTACTATGACTTGTTGAGACTAACTTTAGACATTTTGACTAAAGTCGTTATGGACTTTTCAAGATTACATATATTTTGGATATTTTTTACTGAAATTTTACTGAACTTCTCAAGACGAAATTCAGAATTTTTTATTAAAATAAATATAAGTGAAATTTCTTTCATGTATATGTGCACTTCAATCATATATGACTACAATGCACATAAAATGGGGTAAAAGTTTACTCTTTTGTGCTTGAATTATTAATTTTTTTGGCCAAAATTTTGTTTTGGGGTTATTGAGTTTTTACTACCCAATATATGATTCAACATCCAAATCTATTTCAAATATATTTAAATCTGAAATATAAATTACTTATATCATAAAAACACACTTTAATCATTATTTTGTCAAAATAACAATCTAACAATATCATGTAGAGCCCTCTTAATTTTTGAAATGTGTGCCTAGACTTCATTCATATAACTTGAAAAAATTGTCTAAAATTTCAATCATGCCTAAGTGAATTATTTTTGTCAATAATAATAATATGTTCATCAAATTTTAATGAAATCGGAGCCAAAAGACCAACAAATTAATTGAAAATTTTCAAAAGGGTATCTTCTATCCTAGATGGGACGGTTGTTAGAGTTGTAAGGCGCAACAGGCCTCGCGCCGCCTTACATGTTGTTTTAAGTTTTCTCCTTTGTTTTGTTTAAGTTAACTTCACAACTTTTTTTTTTTTAACTTTTTCGTTTTATGTTTTGATTTTCTTCTCTTTCAATTTTTCTCCACATCAATTATTTTTTATACATGTAATATATATTATAAATTATTATAATTATAGTTATTTTGATTTTTATTTAAATTATTCAATTTTAATAAATGTATATAATTTTAAAGTTAAATTTATTTTTCATATAAATAAAATTACAAAATTTAATAAATGTCGATAGCATTATTCTCCTTCATAATATTTGTATTATACTGGTACTCATTTCATTTTAATATTTTTTTAATTTTTATTTGATCGAATTTAATAAAGAATGAATATTGTGCAAAATTGTAACACAAAAACAACTCATTTCAACTTCTGATTATAAGTAAAATATTAAGTCTACAGAGGAATGTGGATAAAAATATATAACTTAAATTATCCCAATATTAGGGTGTTGTCTAATTAATCAATTCCAAATTTCAAGAATAGATATTTCCTCCTTTCAATTTATTTGTCTAGTTTTGACTTTCTATAAAAAAAATTAAATTATATAATTTTTAATTAAAAATATTTTTAATTAAGTAATTTTAAACATGATATTGAAAAAGTTAAAATTAAAATGTTATTAGTTAAGAAAATAAATATTTTTGAATAAATAGACTAAAAAGCAATAAGATTAATAAATTGAAATAGAATCCAACAATATTTTGTTCGACTATGTTGTACAACTCTTCCGTTATTAATTTATGTTGTTTATCTTTTGATCCTACATGATTTTTTTAATTAAAATAATTAAAATTTATGATATAAATAAGTATATTCATGGAACAATAAATTATTTGATTAAAAAATAAAATGAGAAGTTCGTAAACTAATTTAACTAAATAGAAATATCCACGTTCATTTTTTAAATGAACTAAATTTTTTTAACAGATCAAAATAGACAAAATATTTTTTTTATTTTGATTCTATATTCAAAATAATATATTAGTAATGAAAATTAGATGTATTTACATTTTATTTTGAATCAAATTGTTGTTAATGGACGAATATCAATATTGGGATAATTTCAGTTATATATTTTTATCCACATTCCTCTGTAAATGTAATATTTTACTTTTAACCAGAAGTTGAAATGACTAATTGAAATGAGTTGATGTTTCTGTGTTACAATTTTGCATAGTATTCGTTTTGTTTTATTAAACTCGATCAAATAAAAATTAAATAAATAAATTAAAATGAAATGAGTACCTGTAGAATACAATATTATGAAGGAGAATAATGCTATCAACATTGATTAAATTTTGTAATTTTATTTTTATTTATATGAAAAATAAATTCAACTTTAAAATTATACACATTTAGTAAAATTAAATAATTTAAATAAAGAACAAAATAACTATAATTGTAATAATTTATAATATACTAAGTAATTAGCTCACGCTTCGTGCAGTCATAAGTAATCTAATTAAGTTTTTATATCTTAATATTAAAATTAATAAAATACTCTAAAGTTATTAAGTTCTTTCTATATAGAAAATTTAGCATTATAAATTTATCATAAAAACTTTTATTAATGTAATATTGCTAAAGTTTTAGTTATCTTCAATTATATTTTTGGATTATATTATAACATTTGTTCTCGATATAATTGATAAAAAATAATTGGTGTGGGGAAAAATTGAAAGAGAAGAAAATCAAAACATAAAAGGAAAAAGTAAAAAAAAAAAAAAGTTTAAGAAGTTAACTTTAAAAAAAACAAAGGAGAAAACTAAAAAGAAGAACATATTAAGATAGGGTAAGGCACCGCTGTGTGCATCTTTACCATTTTGATATCTAAAAAAAAAAGGTACCCTTTTGAAAATTTTCAATTAATTTGTTGCCTTTTTGGTTCCAAATTTAAATTTTAACAATTCAACATACAATTTAAATCAATTTTAAAACATAAGTTTTATATATTATACATAATAAACTTCAATCATTAATTTATTAATAGAACAACAAATTTACAATGATGGTGATTTAATTTGATTGTTTTCCAAACCTATTTAATTTAAATCCACTTTTTTATATTTAAAATACTTCAAAGCATGCTATTTTAAGTGATATAAATCGAAAAACACTATTGTACTACAACTAGGAAGAAGAAACATTTTGTTTAAAGTTACCTAAGGTATCAATTAAACCATTCTATCAATTAAAGGAATACTCACTAGTTGGACTGGCAAAATGGTTAAGAAAAACAACTAAACATCCAATCTAGTTCATTAGATGATATGAGTTGGTTAACTGATTTTTTAAAAAAAAATATTAATTAAATATGGATATTAGTCATATTATTTACTAAAAAATAGATGTCTTGATGGATAGTATGTATGTCCATATTTATTGAGAAATAGCAATAAAGTGTTGACTGTTAATTGGAGGAATTTGTTAGAAGTAATTGAAAGTTTGTTACAGCCGTGCACAACTGTCAATTGCACAGCTGTCAATTATGAATCAAATTATGTGTTGTATACAAAAGGAGGTATTCCTCCTCAATCTAATATAGAATTTTTACTCTAAATAAACTCTTTCTCTCTTCCAAGACAGTTTGCTCATCCTCCATGGAAGATTAAGCTTCCATGGATTCAATAACACAATTATAAACTTGACATGGTATCAAAGCAGCGGAAC
>JBCEWC010008979.1:0-19268 GCA_038996855.1 Solanum aculeatissimum
AGCATATTGGGTGCTTGCACCATATTGACATGTCTTGATTGCTTGCTTGCAAGCCCATGTAGATGAGCTACTCTATTTCATTTCCATGGAATGATCATGAAATGTTTTGGAAACTCTTGTTGGCCTATGGCCTAATCATGAACATGATTGTTGAACAATGGTTTGACATGACTAATGATGCATGATTTTGAAAGAATGTTAGTCTCTTATTTTAAATGTTGCATGTATATATATATGAACGTATTCTCATGGGATGTGACTTAGTACCGAGGGAGTGGGTGGCAAAATGGGATACCTCCAAGGCCCCGCCCATTCCGTCAAACCATGTGCCACCATGGGTATATAAATCCCCGGATAGAAATTTCATGTCATATTATCCTTTGTTTAAGGGTGTCTTGGGTTCTACTTGGCACGTAGACCAGATTCTGATAGTGGCTCATTCGGGTCACTCATGTTGTCGGTTGAGGTTACATCCCCGCTATATATGATCATAGGAGTGCATCTCATGCTTCATGGCATGGCATATTGTTATACTACTACTTGGCTACATGCTTTCCTTTCGTATTCTTGTCCCCTTGACATGTTGCTTGGTCATACTATACTTGCCATATGCATTGCATGCCTGCATACTTAGTGCTTAATTGTGCTAACCCATATTCTTGTCTACATGATCTAACCATGTAGGGACAAAGGGTGACTTATACATTCTACCGGACGACACTTGATATCTTGTTGATGACTTGCTAGTGGTGAGCCCTCTTGTTCACGGGAAATAGCCACCATCTATCTACCACTTTAGTTTATATTATTTACTTTTGTACGTCTTGAGGCTGAGCCTCAAACTTGTCGAGGCCCCACTCATCTATGTAGAGGCATTGTTGGACAAATATATACTCTTGTATTTTGGCTTGTATGTTGGATTTTTGGTTATGTAATACGATTAGCTTGATTTATGATAATGTCTATCTTATTATGATTATGACTTGCATGATGGGTATAGTGAATAGCTATGTGTTTATATGGAAAGTCCCTTAATCCCGGTGTGCCCCCATAATGGAATCCTATTTTCCCTTGTCCTTAGAGATTACTGTTATGTGCTATGTGCAAGCATGCTTCTCCTATTCCCGTTATTGCCCCCATAGCTTGAGTCGCAAGTCCCCGATTCCTTAGAACTTACGTGTTATGTGTTTAGCTTCCGCGCTTCCGAACCGATGATGTGTGTAATGATGCTATGATGGCTTGATCAAGGGTCTTCGGGTCCTCTTTCGCCATGTCACATCTAGACCCCCTATCCGGGTCGTGACAACTGCTCATCTCTATCACCTTCCACTCCTAGACACACTGCGCATCCAGTGCACCATGAGTCGTGGTGAAGTTCGTGGTGTTGATCCTTGATTCGAACTTCATTGTTTTACCTCTTTACGACCAATGCACTGACTCACCTACTATGATAAGATTGATTCTCAAGGACTTCCATTCATGTCTTCACAATACTCAGACGAAGTCAAACCATTAGCCACCTACACATGCATACTTCATTTTTCCTGAAAATTAGACAAAAACGCACATCAAACTAACAAAACATGCTTGATTACTCACAATAACTCTATTTTTTTAGCATCATAAATGTTGTATTTTGGTGATGCATCATGATTTTCAATTTAAAAATATTGCTTGTTGTCACGATCCAACCCTAGGGTCTAGTTGCAACACGGTGAATGAGTAACCAAAAGGCCCCTCATCTAAGCCTCTTAGAATCCATTAAGAATTCATAGGTATTTGTACAAAAATAAAGAAGAATTTAAAGGGGGAAAGGGACTAAGGGACAAACATAATAGAACTCATAAAGTCAATAACAAACATAACTCTTACTACATTGTCCAATAATACCTTCTAGAATAAAAGACTCCGCGGGAGCTAAGACATGTTCAAAGCTCACCCTCTAGTACAAGTAACAAAATGAAATACAACTTAAGAAAATGAAATGTCTTAGTACATAAGCAAGAAGGAAATATGTGAGGTCCTAGAACTAGAGGACTCACCAATCAAACTAGTCTAGAACATCCAAAGTCTAGCCACGTGTTAGGAGAGGAGGAACACCAGTCCCTACATGATAATATCATGTAGACAAAAATATGTGTTAGTACTTTGAATGTACTAAGTATGTGGGGTGCAAGTGTAATAATGAAATCATAATATTATAATAAGCAATATGCATAATCATAATCAAAGAGTAAAACTCATTATAAAATAAATGGTCAATACATCATTTAAATCATGCTTGGAAGCAACATAATCATCATAAATCATCATATACATATCTATGTGGGAGGAGACCATAATCGACATTTACGACTATGCGAGCTACTACATGGAATTCAACATAACCCCTACGTTGGCTTGGGGAGTGTACTCGCCGGGTAGGACTCCGTCAAATTATGCCTGCATATATTAACATAAACTTTGCTATTGTAGATTTACCAGCCTTAGCCTACAAGGGCTCCTATGGTGAAACATAGTTAATGCAAAAAAAGGTTGCTTCTAAGGTTCTCTTACTGAACCCCACCTTAATGCCCCATTCACTGCCAAGTCAAGTCCCAAGAAATACTTTAAAATACTACCATAATCATGCATTCATAAAATTGAAAATATAAACATCGTCAAAATAGGAATAACTCATTATCTTAGGGATCCCATTAAGTGAGAATTGTATTTTCACATTATAGTCCATCTTTTTATGGGAATTTGTCATTTCTAAACTCCTATTAAGGCAGATTGACACCCGTTGCTGACAAGGCTCAGGAGAACCAACCTGTAATAACACTATCTATGAACATTATAAGGTATTTCTACACTAAACATGCCTTTGCAAAAGTAGATAGTAATAACAAGCCAGAAGGAAATGCACATGTCACACTTTACTTTACATAGTCTACAAAGTCTCTAGATAAGAAACACTACCAACTACTATACAATACAAAACATAAGCTCTAGACACACAGAACTCCGAAGCAACCTAGAGCCCAATAATAGCAGCTAGATATCCTGTACTCCTACTGGGGAGATCTACTAGCTCCTGTACCTGCAACATCAAATACATGTCCCCTGAGAACGTCGTCAGTACAAGATAATATACTGAATATGTAAGGCAAGGAGTACCATATATGAAATGAGAACCCAAATGAAATCATGCACTGCTGCATAGATAGGGGACAACCTTTAGTCAAATTATGGAATCAAGTACTTTATGTCCTTTATGTTACTTTACCTTTATTTACTGTTTAATCTGTGCACAACATGTAATACAAATGATCAACTGATCAGTGATAAATCTATATCGGGATCGACTCTGGCTAGGCCTTCCTTGCCCCTTGGGCTATCCCCCGTGATAGGATCGACCCTGGCTAGGTGATTGTTCCACCCCTTGGGCTACCACCCATCAGAAGCAACTTTACTTTATCTTTTATTTACTTTCGAGATGATTCTTTTGGTGGTCATAACCTTTGGAGCTGTAGGACAATAGATATATCAAGTGACATATAAATACTCATGTAAGATAATACACAATGAAAAGAGTAGGTTACAAATCTATTGAAACATGTAGGAAATGAAATAACACATGGACTTAGTCCTACAATCAACCGAGGCATATGATGCATGCAATCAATCCATCCCAAGGATAATATCAAAATCATACATCTCAAGTTCTACAAGGTCACCGGGGATCACTTTATGCTACATAGTGATAGGACAACCCCAATACACTTTTCGGGAAACAATAGACTCACCACGAGAGTATACACAGAATAAGGTTCCCTTAGAGTGTCAAGACTCAAACCAAATTTAACAACCAATAGAGGAGTCATAAAATATAATTTTGCACCTTGATCAAGTAAAGCATAAGTATAAAATCAAAGATTTTTAACATACCAGTCATGACATCCAAAGTTTCCTCCACCTCTTCGCGGGCATGAAGAGCATAAAACCTGTTATTCCTAGGAGCGCCACAAACCAGAGCCTTCAGTTGCCCTTGATCACCTGGAGCCACTTGATCCTTCTTCACATTCTTTGGGAAATTAGAGATCATGTGGTACAAACTACCACGCCCATAGCAAGCACCCGTGACTCTCCTACATTCACCCATGTGACTACCACAACATTGGCCACAACAAGAAAATCGAGGACCACCCCCAACATATGCCTTAGGAGGAGGCACCCTTGGATTAGAAACTCTCACATTAGAACCTTGGCCTTGTTGAAATCACCAAATCCACTACCACTCTTGGAGTTGGAGAACCCACCATCAAGCCGACCCTCTTAGCTGCTCTCGCCCTCTTTTCCTTAAGATTATCACCCTCAATTTGATCAGCACAAGTGATGATCCATGAGATGTCCATATATCGTATAAGCATAGTCGTACGACACTCCTTCACAACCAAATTAGAGACATCATAGATGAACTTGTGCATTCTTTCACGGGGGTCAGATACAAGCATAGGAGCATATTTGGAAAGTTTAGTAAATTTGAAAGCATAATCCCTCACAGTCATACCACCTTATCGAAGATTGATGAACTCGGTTATTTTGGCCTCTTTAAGCTCAAGAGGAAAGAACCAATCAAGGAAGGCCATTTTGAACTCTTCCCACCCAACCTTGACATCAACCATCCTCTCAACTAGCCATTGGTTATACCACACTTGGGAGACATCTTTCGATTGATATACGGACAACTCGACTTTCTCTTCCGAACTCACCCCCATTATGGTCAACACATTAGTGAGTTCATCAATGAACCTTTGAGAATCCTCGTCCTTTTTTGAGCCAAAGAACTCCGGAGGGTTCATCTGGGTGAAATCCCTCACCCTAGAAGGCAGAGTACCAACATTCATGGGATTGATTGGCCAGACTTGGTTAGCCACTGCTTGGGCCAACATAGACAACACATTTCTAAACCCTGCATGAGATATTTGTTCCTCTACCGGTGCTCTAGGGACTTGTTCCTTAAATTCTAGAGCTTGATAGGAGAAGGGAGCTCTTTTAGGAGGCATGTTCTGAAAGAATGACAAGAACCAAGAGTTTAGGAAATTTTATCGTAACAACCAACGACACGACATAGGAGATAATGAAATGAGAAAAATTTCTAAAACATCATCATAGCTTCTCGTTCATAGGCATGGTGCGCATCACACCCATGAACAAGACTCTAATTGACACGGCATGTTGAAATCCGAGGATCATTTACAAACCTAGGGCTCTGATACAATCTTTTTCATGAACAGGAGGTGGGGCCTAGATGTGACATGGCAAAGGAGAACCCAAAAGTCCTCGATCAAACCATCATAACATAATTACTCACATCATCATCTCCAAGGCTGGGAAAAGTAAACATATAATATGTAGTTCTAGAGGAAACAGGGCTTTGGACTCAAGCTATAAGGATGTTGTCGGGAATGGGATGAGCATGAATCACATAGCATATAACAAGTATTTTTAAGGTGCGGGTAAGTAGGACTCAAGCTATGAGAGCATACCGATTTAGGGGACTTTCAATATAAGCACATTCCCAACATTATTAAACCCATAAGCATAAACGGAACATCATTTCCATAAAAAATCTCAATAGTCATAATATCCCAATAAAGCATATACAACATATAAGAGTTTAGTGTGTCCAACATAGCCTCTACATAAGAAAGAGCGTGGCGTCGACATAGGTTGGGGCTCACCCTCAATACATGAAATAAGAAAATAAGCAAATACAAGGAAGATAGAAGGTAGCTATTGCCCTTGAGCAAAAGGGCTCACCACAAGCAAATAACTCTAAGGATGTCACTTGTTATCCACCGAAAGATAGAAGTCATCACCGGTCCCTACATGGTTAGAACATGTAGATAAAAGTATGGGTTAGCAAAAAATATGTACTAAGTATGCGGGCATGCAATGAATATGACAATATAGTATGACCAAACGGGATGACAAGGGGACAAGTGATACGAAAGGAATGCACAAAAACAAAGGGGAATATATTATAACAATGTGCCATGCCATGATGCATGAAATACAACCTAAAATCATATCATAGCGGGGATGTGACCTCAACCAACACCGAAGGAGACCCAAGCAAGCTACTACTTAGATCTGGACTACTTGCCAAGTAGATCCGTAGTCAACCCTTCAACAAAGGGATACATAACAAGTCAATTCCAATCTAGGGAGATATCCCATGTTGGCACATTGTTTGACAGAAAGGAGTATGGACCCTTAGAGCTAGTCCACCCCGACTCCAATTCCTCGGTGCTAAGCCTCATCCCATGGGAATACAAATATATATATATATATATATATATCCATGCAAGATTTTCTAAACGGAGAGTTGACATTCTTTTCAAAACCATGCATCATTGGCCAAACCAAAACATGATCAAATCCATATCCATACTTAGGCTAAAAAGCTAACAAGAATTTCCATAACCATTTCCATATCAATGCAATAAGAGTAGCTCATCTACATAGCTTATCATATCAAGCTTTCATAAAATAACAAAGTGGTGCAAGCACCCATAATGCTCAAAGAGCCATAACAAGAGACTATCCGATCACAAGCCTTAACATATCATATCATAAAAAGAGGGACATGCCCTTAACAAGAGTTTCATCATACCATTCTTTAATGCATGTTCCATGAATGAGGAATCAAGTGCCATTTACCCATGCATATTAAACCATTAAAGGGAGATACACATTGATCCTTCAAGAATTTTCACGCATTTCATAAAATTCAAACTTTGGGTAATGGAGGATTCAAACTTTAAACCACAATTCAGTAGATAATTCAATATAGTTCATGATAAAATCCCAATTCAAAACATAATGCCATTTACCCATGCATATTAAACCATTAAAGGGAGATGCACATTGATCCTTCAAGAATTTTCACGCATTTCATAAAATTCAAACTTAAATAATCATTAAATCACCTAATTTCTATAGCCCACAAATCAATGCAATGAAATATATCAAGAATTAAAGAACCTGTAATTAAAGGAAGCTTAAATTCATAAATTAAAGAGGAGGGTTCTTAGGTCTTCATGGATGAAAGGTAATCTATGAATCAAACCCACATACCTTGAGTTTAATCAAGAGAATTAAATGGAATTGCAAGAAAGATGAATTTTCCCAAATTTCTTCAAGCTTTTATCACTGGAGGTCAAGTGTCACGACCCGGAAGGGGGCCTAGATGTGACATTGCGAAATAGAACCTGAAAGTCCTCGATCAAGCCATCATAGCATCATCACACATATCATCGGTTTGGAAGCGCGAAAGTAAACACATAACACATAAGCTCTAAGGGAAATGGGGCTTTCGACTCAAGCTATGGGGATGTTGCCAAGAATAGGATGAATATGAATCACATTGCACATAACAGTTATCTCTAAGGGGCGTGTAAGTAGGACTCAAGCTATGGGGCATTCCGGGTTAGGGGACTTTCCATATAAGCACATAATCAACACATAATTCCAACATCGAGTCACAAGCATATTCAAGTACCAGTTCCATAATCAAAGCTCATAAACCATAATATCTCGATAGTCATAATATCCAACAAACGCATTCCAACGTACAAGAGTTTAGTTTGTCCAACAAGCCTCTACTTAAGATAAGCGGGGCCTTGACATAGTTTGAGGCTCACCCTCAATAAATAAGTAAAGAAAAATAAAAGCAATACTAGCTAGATAGAAAGTAGTTATTGCCCTTGAACAAAAGGGCTCACCACAAACAATAGACTTCAAGATGATTACACGTCGTTCGGTGCAATATAGAAGTCGTCTGGGTCCCTACATGGTTAGAACATGTAGACTATGAGTATGGGTTAACACAATAAAGTACTAAGTATGCGGTCATGCAAATGCATATGCACATGAACCTATAGCAACATACATGGCATAGGGGACATATATAGAAGTGAATATAAGGAAGAACAATATATCAATATGCCATGAAAATCATGATGCATGAAATGCCATAATTCTTATAATATAGAGGGGATGGAACCATAACTGACATCCAAATCCATGTGAGCTAGAACATGAACTTGCCCAATGAGTCCTCCCATTGGATCGAAAGAGATTACTTGACAAAAGTAATCTACATCACACCTTAAGGGCCTCCCATTTCGGTGTGATAACCACCTACCTTACGGGTCTCCCATTTTGGAAGGATTTACATAACATAGCATATCATATAAAAGCATACATTACTGGTCTCCCATTTCAGTAGCACCTACGTTGGCACATAGTTTTGGGAAAGAAGTGGGACCCTTAGGGATAGCTTACTTACTACTCCAATCCTTCTCGGTACTAAGTCATCATCCCACAAGAATACGTATACACATACATGCTTTTAAAATGGAACTTGACACTTGAACATTAGATCATGCATACTTGGGCTTAGGAGCCAAACATACTTTCAATACTCTTATTCATACTTAACAAGAGTCAAACATGTTTCATAATCATGCATCATGGGCTAAAAAGCCAAACAAACTTTCATGTCAAACTTCATGCACAAGAGTAGCTCCATACTTGTCATATCATATCATATCATATTGGTGCAAGCACCCATGTTGCTCAAAGAGCAATATCATAGACTTAGTGTGATCACAACATAGCTATAACCCATACTTGTTCAAAATCATAGTCATAGACATGTTTGGGACGTAGCCCACATCAAAACTTTCATAAAAATTCATGATCATGCATGCAAATGTCACGAGGAACAATGAGAATAGCATGGATACTAGAGTTCATACTTTAAATTCAAATCAAGAGTAATTCATAAGAAATTCAAGTTAAGTCAATCTTTAAATCATCATTTAAATACTACCCATGCATAGTTCAAGAGTAAAGGGGGCATGCATAACTTGATCATCATCAAAACCATTGAATCTTCATATAATTCAAACTTAAATAAACTTTAAATCACCTAATTTCTACCACACATAATCCCAATAAATTAAATACTTCAACATTTAAAGAAGCCAACCTTAAAGAAAACTTAAAATCATAATTTAAAGAGGAGGGTCCTTGGGTCTTCATGGATGAAAGAAAATCCATGAATCAAATCCACATACCTTGAAATTGACCAAGATAATTAAAGAATTTCACAACAAGGATGATCTTCTCCAAATTTCTGTAAGGTTTCATCAATGGAGTTCAAGAGGGTTGAGAGAATTTCAAAATGGATTGAAGAGTGTTAGAATGGATTAAAAGGGTTTAGGGTTTAATTTAGGGGGTTTAGGAGACCTTATAAAGTCTAAAAGGGGCATGGGATCTAATTAGATTACGAATTAACCATTAATGAAATTGTCTAATTAACTGAAATAGGATCTCACGGAAGGGCTGCAGTGCCCGTCAACTGGCACACGGTCTGTGTACTAGACCGTGAGGCAACACTTGATCTTGTCTTCAGCTTGAACTCTCGGGGGACTTTCTGGATCACTTCATTGGGGGTCTCACAGACCGTGTAGCTGCACACGGACCATGTACTGGTCCGTGGAGCCACACCTTTCCCGGAGTCCAGCCCCAAAAGCTCGCCAAGTCTCTGCCCCACTTTATCGGACCTCTGACGGCCCGTGTAGGGTCTCACGGACCGTGGGGTTGTCCGTGGGATTTGCCTTTGTCCTTGGTTAGGGTCCTTGCCACTAGGAGCCCACTGGAACATTCCACGAGCCCCCACATGGACCGTGGAACTTCACACGGTCCGTGGTCAAGCCCTTAACCCATTTCCAGAACCTCGTTTTCAACATCCTTCTAATTATGGGCAGTCTCACTGTTTTGCCCATAACATTGTCATACGAACTCTGAATTGAGTGAAACCAGCTGCGTTGTGAAGAAAATTCAAAGAGCTTCAATTTGTTATAAAGTATCCCATATAGTTCATCCTGTACCAAAAGTTATGGTCTTTCAAATTACACTACCCAACCGGCCCCATAACTTCACCAAACGATCCATTTTGAATCCGGCCACTTAAATACACCCACGGCTACCAAAATTCAACCATGACCAATCCAACAATATCCAAGACCAAGCATCGAGAAGTTCAAAATTTTTTGGGTCTTTACATCATCTCCTTATTGGGAACTTTCGTACTCGAATGAGCTAAAACTACGGCTTGAGGACATCAATTAAAACAAGATACATTCTAACCATAACTCAAAAGATTATGCATCATATCAAAAGTCTTTCTAAACTCATGCTAAAACATTAATTAAATAATTTTCATGCTTATGTATGCATGTAATGTCATGAAACTCAAGGAACAAAGAATTAGAACAATAAAAGGATATAACCTAGTACCTTAAGCTTGAGTGGGTTAGAAAAGATAAGGATATCGCTCCATTATGTCCAACTCCGCTTCCCACGTTGCACTCTCCACATCTTGATTCCTCCAAAGTACCTTGACCTAAGCTACCTCCTTATTGCGAAGCCGCTTCACTTGTATATCCAAAATCTCAACCGGCACCTCTTCATAGGTCAAGTTCTCTTCAATCGTCACACCCTCAAAGGGTGCAATTGACCTAGGGTCACCAACCAACTTCTTCAACATAGATACATGGAAAACCGGATGAATAAAACACATGTCCAATGATAAATCCAACCTATATGCTACATTTCCAACCCGTTCCACCATCTCATAAGGTCTGACGTACCTAGGGCTAAACTTTTCCTTTTTGGAAAAACGTATTATGCCCTTCATAGGGGACACCTTCACACACACCCAATCACCAACATGAAATTCAGGATCCCTCTTCCTAAAATCCGAATAAGACTTTTGGCGACTTTGTGTGGTCTGCAACCTTTCCTGAATCAATTTCACCTTTTCAATAGCCTCAACAACCAAATCCGGGCCTAGCAAGGCTGCCTCATCTATTTCAAACCAACCCACCGGAGACCTACATCTCCTACCATACAAAGGTTCAAATGGTGCTATGCCAATGATAGTATGAAAGCTATTGTTGTAAGCAAACTTGATGAGAAGTAGATGGTCATCCCAATTTCCCTTAAACTGTAACATACAAGCCCTCAACATGTCCTACAAGGTTTGAATTGTCCTCTCGACTTGCCCATCGGTTTGAGGATGGAATGCGGTGCTCAACTTGACCTTTGTACCAAGTCCCTTTTGAAAGGACCTCCAAAAGTGAAAAGTAAATTGAGTACCACGATCCGATATGATAGACCTTGGCATACCATGAAATCTCACCAATTCCCGGATATACACCTTAGCATACTCCTCAGCACTATAAGTAGTCTTGACCTGTAAGAAGAGAGCCGACTTAGTCATTCTATAAACCACAACCCATATGGAATCAAATTGTCTCCGGGCATGGGGCAACCCAACCACAAAGTCCATATTCACATCTTCCCATATCCAAGTAGGAATCTCAATATCTTGTGTTAAGCCACCATGCCTTTGATGTTCCACTTTTACTTGTCGGCAATTAGGACATTTCGATACGAACTTAGCCACGTCCTTCTTCATACCATGACACCAAAACAACTCTTTCAAATCTTGGTAGATCTCGGATGAGTAGAATATTACGAATTGTGAGCCTCCTTCATGATGATTCCCCTCAAGCCATCCACATTCGAAACACATAGACGGTCTTGGTACCGAAGTGCACCATCTCCTTCTTGGGAGAAAACCTCAATCTTGCCATAGGCAACAAACTTCTTCAACTCCACCAAGGAAGGATCTAAATCCTATTTAGCCTTAACATCAACTACCAAAGAGGACTCGAATCCACCTTGCACATGGATTCCACCATTGTCGGATTCGGACAACCTCACACCCAACTTAGCCAAATGGTGCACATACTTTGCTATCTCTTTCTTTCCCTCATCCACGTGTGTCACACTTTCTATGGATAGCCTACTAAGAGCATCCGCTACAACATTAGCCTTACTGTGGTGATAAAGGACACTCATATTGTAATCTTTAAGAAGTTCCAACCATCTCCTTTGCCTCAAATTAGTCCCTTTGGGTGAACACATATTGTAAGCTCTTGTGATCGGTGTAGACATCCACATGCACCCCATAAAAATAATGCCACCAAATTTTCAAAGCAAACACTACCGCCGCTAATTCAAGATCATGAGTCGGAAAATTTTGTTCATACACCTTCAATTGTCGGGAAACATAAGCTATCACCTTGCCATGTTGCATAAGCACACAACCCAAACCAATACGTGATGCATCACAATAAACCAAAAACCTATCTAATCCATTTGGCAAAGTCAAAATCGAAGCCAATGTAAGTCGATCCTTCAAAATTTGGAAGCTCTTCTCACATTCATTGGTCCACACAAACTTGGCCTTCTTTTGAGTCAATTTGGTCAATGGAGACGCTATAGAGGAAAACCCTTCGACGAACCTTCTACAATAACCAGCCAAACCAAGAAAACTTCTAATATCCAAAGGAGTCAATGGTCTAGGACAATCCCTCACTGCTTCAGTTTTCTTAGGATCAACCTTGATGCCATCACTGGACACCACATGACCAAGGAAGACAACTTCTCCCAACCAAAAATACACTTGCTAAATTTGGCATACAATTGTTTTTCTCTAAAAGTTTGAGAACCAACCTCAAATGACGCACATGCTTTTTTTAGCTATGGGAGTAGATGAAAATATCATCAATAAAGGCCACCACAAAATTATCAAGGACCGACTTGAACACCCGATTCATAAGATTCATAAACACCACCAGAGAATTTTTCAACCCGAATGACATCACCACAAATTCATAATGCCCATAACGAGTCCGAAAAGCCATTTTTAGAATATCACACTCCCTCACCTTCAATTGGTGATAACCCGAACGAAGATCTGTCTTGGAGAAATGAGTAGCTCCTTTAAGTTGGTCAAACAAATCATCAATCCTAGACAACGAGTACTTATTCTTAATGGTAACCTTGTTCAGTTGCCTAAAATCAATACATATCCGGAGTGACCCATCCTTCTTACTCACAAATAACACCGGAGTACCCTAAGTTGAAATGTTTGGTCTAATATACCCCTTTTCTAACAAATCTTTTAATTGGTCCTTCAATTCCTTCTACTCCGTCGGGGCCATACGATAAGAAAGGATAGAAATAGGTTGAGTATCTGGTAGAAGGTCTATACAAAAGTCCACTTCTCTATCGGGAGGAATAGCAGGCAAGTCCTCGAGAAACACATCAGGAAATTCATTTACCACCGAAACAGATTCAAGCTTAGGTGAATCACCCTCGACATCTCTAACCCGTATAATATGATAGATGCACCTTTTACAAATCATCTTCTGGGCTTTGAGGTAGGAAATAAACCGAGCCTTAACCAGTAAATCACTACCCTTACACTCCAACACAGTTTCATTAGGAACGTGGAACTTGAATTGCCTAGTTCTACAGTCAATCAAATCATATGATGCATGCAACCAATCCATCCCAAGGATGACATCAAAATCATACATTTCAAGTTCTACAAGGTCACCGAGGAACACTTTATGCAACACCGACACGGGACAACCACGATACACTTTCTGGGCAAGAATAGAATCACCCATGGAAGTATACACCGAATAAGGTTCCCTCAAGGTTTCAGAACTCACACCAAATTTAACAACTAATAGAGGAGTCACAAAAGATAAATTTTCACCCGGATCAAGTAAAGCATAAGCATCAAAATAAAAACAATTTAACATACCATTCACAACGTCCGGAGCTTCCTCCACCTCTTGTCAGACATGAAGAGCATAGAACCGGTTGTTCTTTGGAGCACCACCAACCGGAGCCTTTGGCGGCCCTTGACCACCAGGAGCCACTTGATCTTTCTTGGCACCCCTTGGACAATCAGAAACCTTGTGGTCCAAACCACCACATCCATAGAAAGCACCCGAAGCCCTTCTACAATCACCGATATGATGCTTTCCACATTAACCACAAAGAGGAATTTGAGGACCACCCCTAACCTGTGCCTTAAGTGGAAGAACTCTCGGATTAGCAACCCTCATATTCGAACCTTGGCGTTGATGGAATCAGCCAAAACAACCACCACCACTCTTAGAGTTGGAGAACCCACCATCAAGTTGGGCCCTCTTTGCCTCACTAACCCTTCTCTCCTTAAGCTTCTCGCCTTCAATTTTTTCGGCATAATTCATGAGCCGAGAGATGTCCATATCACGGATGAGCATAGCAGTTCAACACTCTTTCACCACAAATTTCAAAACACTTGAAATAAATTTGTGCATTCTTGCACGGGGATCGGATACCAACATTGGAGCATACTTAGAGAGCTTAGTAAATTTGAGGGCATAGTCCCTCACAGTCATACCACCTTGCTGAAGGTTTATGAACTTGGTTATTGTGGCTTCCCTAAGCTCAACTACAAAGAAATGATCAAGAAAAGCCATTTTGAACTCTTTCCATCCAACATTGACATCTGTAACTTATTCATCCAACCATTAACCATACCATACTTGGGCCACACCCTTCAATTGATAAGCGGCCAACTCGACCTTCTCCACTGAGCTCACTCCCATATTTGTCAAAACCTTAGTGAGTTCATCAATGAACTCTTAAGCATCTTCCTCCACCTTTGAACCAGAGAACTTCGGAGGGTTCATCCAGGTGAAATCCCTCACCCTAGAAGCTGGAGTACCAACATTCATTGGATTGATTGGCCGGGCTTGGTTGGCCACAACTTAGGCCAACATAGATACCACATTTCTGAACTCAGCGTGGGACACCTATTCCTCTACCGGTGCCTGAGGGGCTTGTTCATCAAATTCAGAAGCTTGACGGTGGAAGGGAGCTCTTCTGGGAGGCATATTCTAAAAGAGCGACAAGAACCAAGAGTTAAGATAAATCTCATAAATGGTACAAGGCACGATACAAAAGACAATGAAGTGACAAGTTCCCAAAACATCATCAAAGCCTCTCACTTATAGGTATGGCGCGCATCACACCCATGAACGAGACTCTAAATTACGTGGCATGTTGGACTCCGAGGATCATTTACAAACCTAGGGCTCTGATACCATCTTTGTCACGACCCAGAAGGGGGCGTAGATCTGACATGGCGAAAGAGAACCCAAAAGTCCTCGATCAAGCCATTATAGCATCATCACACACATCATCAGTTTGGAAGCGGGGAAGTAAACACATAACACATAAATTCTAAGGGAAATGGGGCTTTGGACTTAAGCTATGGGGATGTTGCCGGGAATGGGATGAACATGAATCACATAGCACATAACAATTATCTCTAAGGAGCGGGCAAGTAGGACTCAAGCTATGGGGGCATTCCGAGTTAGGAGACTTTCCACATAAGCACATAATCAGCACATAATCCCAACATCGAGTCACAAGCATATTCAAGTACCATTTCCATAATCAATGCTCATAAATCATAATATCTCAATAGTCATAGTATCCAACAAATACAATCCAATGTACAAGAGTTTAGTTTGTCCAACAAGCCTCTACATAAGATAAGCGGGACCTTGACATAGTTTGGGGCTCACCCTCAATACATAAGTAAAGAAAAGTAAAAACAATACTAGCTAGATAGAAAGTGGCTATTGCCCTCAAACAAAAGGTCTTACCATAAGCAATAGACTTCAAGATGATCACACGTCATCCGGTGGAATATAGAAGTTGTCTTCGGTCCCTACATGGTTAGAACATGTAGACAAAGAGTATGGGTTAGCACAATAAAGCACTAAGTATGCGAGCATGCAAATGCATATGCACATGAACCTATAACAACCTACATGGCAAGGGCATATATATAGAAGTGAATATAAGGAAGAATAATATATCAATATGCCATGAAAATCATGATGCATGAAATGCCATAATACTTATAATATATAGGGGATGAAACAACAACCGACATCTAAATACATGTGAGCTACAACATGAACTTGCCCGATGAGGCCTCCCATTGGATCAGAGAAGATTACTTGCCAAAGGTAATCTACACCACACCTTATGGGCCTCCCATTTTGATGTGATGACCACCTTCCTTACGGGTCTCCCATTTCAGAAGGATTTATATAACATAGCATATCATATCAAAGCATGGCTTACGGGTCACCCATTTTGGTAGTGCCTACGTTGGCACATAGTTTCGGGAAAGAAATGGGACCCTTGGGGATAACCCACTTACTACTCCAATCCTTCTCGGTACTAAGTCATCATCCCACAAGGATACATATAAATATACATGTTTTTAAAATGGAACTTGACACTTGAACATCAAATCATAGATGTGACATGGTGAAGGAGAACTCGAAAGTCTTCAATCAAGACATCATCACACACATCATCAGTTCAGAAGTGCGTATAATAAACAAATAGCATGTAAGTCTAGGGGATTACGGGGCTTTGGACTCAAGTTATGGGGATATTTTCGGGAATTACATAAGAATGAATCACATAGCATGTAGCAATTATGTTCTAAGGGGCGGGTAAGTATGACTCAAGCTATGGGGAAAAGCACGGTTAGGGACTTTCCACATAAGCACATTCCCAATCCAATCATATCATAATAGTATAAGCGAAAACGGAAGCATAACATAAGGTACCATCACTTAACATAGATAGCCATATCATTACAAGTATCACATAGCATAACGTACAATAGAGTTCGATATGTCCAACAATTCCTCTACATAAGATAAGACGGGGCCTCGACATATTCTGGGCTCACCCTCAAGTCATAAAGTAAAGGAACATAAAATAAAGACAAGGTAGATGAAAGTGGGTGTTTCCCTTGGAGTATAGGGCTCACCAAAAGTAATAACTTCAAGAATCTCGTTTAGCTGTCATACGGGGGATAAAAGTCACCTCTGGTCCCTACATGGTTAGAGCATGCAGACAGAGTATGGATTAGCACATAATAATGCACTAAGTATGCAGGTATATGGTGCATATGAACATGAGCCTACAACGAGTCAGATGACAAGGGCATATATATAGAAGGAGAATATAGGAAAGGATAGTATATCAATATTCCATGAAATCCATGATATATGAAATGTCATAATACTTATAGTTTAGGGGATGGGACCATAACCGACATCAAAACTCATGTAAGCTACAACATGAACTTGCCCGATGAGGCCTCCCATCGGATGAGATAAGATTACTTGCCAAAGGTAACCTACACCACACCTTACGACCCGGTCATTTTGGTGTGATGGCCACCTTCCTTACGACCTGGTCATTTCAAAAGGATTTTCATAACATATCATACCATATCATAGCATACCTTATGGGACCACCCATTTCGGTTGCATAACCTATGTTGGCACATAGTTGAGTGAAAGGGGTGGGACCCTTGGGGATAGACCACTTACTACTCTAGTCCCACTCGGTGCTAGGTCGTAATCCCACAAGAATATCTATACATATACATGATTTTAAAATAGAACGGAAACACATGAGATCATAATCATGCATAATTAGGCTTAAAGGCCAAATCACTTGTTTTACTTTCATGCATACGTGACTAAAAAGTCAAACACCTTTCATAATCATACTTCGTTGGGCTAAAAACCAATACGTTTTCATATCAAACTTCATGCATAAGAGTAGCTCCATACTTGTCAAATCATATCATATTGGTGTAAACACCCTTGGTTGCTCAAAGAGCCATATCATAGACATTATGTGATCACATTCTTGTCATAACCCATACTTGATCAAAATCATAGTCATAAACATATTTGGGACTTAGCCCACATCATATCCTTCATGAAATCCATGTTCATGCATGCAAATGCCATGATTGATGATGAGAATAACATGGGTACAAGAATTCATAGTTTAAATCCAAATCAAGAAGAATCCATAAGAAATTCAAAGCTAAATCAACTATTAAACCTCAATTTAATATAACCCATGCATAGCTTAAAGAGTAAGGGGACATGCATACTTGTTCCTTTCTTAAATCAAAGGAATTCATAAATTAGGGGTTTAATTCACCTTGAAATCATTAAATAAGAACAACCCACCCATCAATTGCACTAAATCATTCTTAATTCAAAAGACCTATTTCAAGAAAAACCATAATTCATCAAAGTTTGAGAAAAAGATTTTGGGTCTTCATGGCGGAAAGAGGAACCATGAAACAAACCCCCATTCCTTAAATTTAACAGGAAGATTGAGAAGATTTTGATGAAGACTTGAGTTTTCCCCAATTTCAAGCTTGGTCTTCAATGGTGGATGAGAGAAAATAGAGATAACGTGGGAGATGAATTGAGAGCTTGAATGAATTAAAAAGAATTAGGGTTCAATTTAGGGGTTTTAGGAGAGTTTAGAAAGGCTAAAATAGCCTTAGGGACGATTATAATTACCATTTAACCAATAATGAAATGGAGAAAATAACTAAAACAATTGCTGACGGAAGCATCTACACGGTCCATGTAGTGGCTCACAAACCGTGAGCCCTACCGTATGCCTTGACTTGGTTCATGCCTTGGCTTGGAATCTTGGAAGACTTTCTAGATCACCCCACGATAGGACACACGGTCTGTGAAGCTACAAATGGACCGTACACTAGTCCATGGAGCCTTACTTGTTCTGGAGTCCTAGCCCTGGGGTCTAAGTAGTCTCTGGACCACTCTACGAAGGCCTTCACAGACCGTGAGGTGGTCCGTGGAGCCTTACTTGGTTTTGGCCTTGGTCCATCACCAACCCCACTTTCTGGATCAACCTACGGATAGGCTCACTAGACGTGAACCCCCACACAGTCTGTGGTCCATCCGTGTGGCTCTGCCTTATCCAACTTTGGCCCTTCTTTCTATAACATTTTCAGCCACAGACAGTCCCACCAAAATGTACATAACTTCCAAATACAAACTCCGATTTGAGTGAAACTAACTGTGTTGCGAAGATAACTTGAAGAGCATCATTTTTTTAGGTCATTTTCCACATAGTTCCTCTCGTACCATGAGATATATCCATTCAAAGTCAGTACTCTCCACAAAACATCAAGAAAACGTAATCAACGTGATTCCTTCGGACATGTCCAGATAAGAAAGACCCATGATAATCACTAGCTAACCATAACTGGTTCCATTAGACCTTAATCAACCACTATGAAGTTCAAAAAAATTTGGTTCGTTATATCATGTCTCCCTTGGGAACATTCATCCTCGAATGAGCTAGACCACGACTTAAGGAAATCAATCAAGCAAGAAACATTTTCATCATAACTTATA
>JBCEWC010008980.1:0-19266 GCA_038996855.1 Solanum aculeatissimum
AAGGAGTAGTGCATATTGCACTACATAGTGCTCATTGCACTACATAGTGCTGCACTAATACAATTAAATATATAACAACCACAAATATATAAAACTTAAAAATTTGACATGGTAAATTTATTTGTTTTTTATTATGAAAATATGAACCTGCAAATAAATAAAAATTGTAAGCTAATTTGTTTAAATAATTTACTACTACAAAACTACAAATATAAAATATAAAATCAAAAAAAAAAAAAAACGTGTAACAGAATTTGAGGGATATTTTTGTTTTTATATATAATCCAATGGTATTAAATCCAAGGTATTAGTTAATACCACCAAATGGGAGGTATTAGTTAATACCATGTATAACTAATACAGGATTAGTTATACATGGGTCCAGAAATTCTACCAAACATAGTATTAACTAATACCATATATAATACATGGATTATTTCTCCTAATACCTCCTACCAAACGCCCACTTAGTTCACAAGGTTTTAAGCAAAGTGCATCAAACTTTGTACAAGCTCATGGTTTTCATCATTGTCAATGTGAGAAACTTATAATGTCATGCACTAGATAATCCAGATGATACCAATGTTTGGAAGTCAATTCTCCATGGTCAAGGAGCATCAAATGCACTGTGGAAGTATGAGACAAATAATTTAACCTATTCAAATGGAAATACTTCACCGTATCTTCATTGAAAGCAGGAAATGACTAGTACAAGAGATAAAACAGAAAAATTGCCATAGAATATTGAAAAGATCTTTTTTTTTTTCCTTCAATGAACAGATCCTTACCTGAGGAAAAGGAATACACTTGCTCCCTGGTACATGTCCACTACTAATTCCTTTTCGAGGCTCTGGTGCAACACCATCAAACCTAAAACGGTGCAAAACAAAACTCCAGATGGTTTTTTTTGATAAATGAACTCTATGAAAAAATTAAGCTTGCATAAAATGAACTCTAAAAAATTTATGCATTAAACTATTACAGTTGCTTCAGTCTACTGCAGTTGATTATTAATTTATGCCCTCTATTAATAAAAGTTTATTTCCTAATATTACGGCCATGTACATTCTGATCTTTAAATAGGGATAATTACACTGAGGGACACTTCATTTAAAATAATTACAAAAAAATAGTCTTCGTTGTATAGGCATGTATAGTCAGTGTTATATTTGTGTATCATAATGTATATTTAGTGTATAGCTCATGTATAAGTAATATACATTGTATAGTAGTGTATATTTCTATAATTCTTGACAAACTATACTGTATAGTCATATATAGTTTCGCTGATTTGGAGCTATTTTTTATGTAAATAAAACATGGGCTATATTTGTTGTAATTAGTTTATAGTATATATATGTAATTTCCCCCTTTAAATATCCAAATTAAAAAACTATTTCCCCACAACAACATATCTTAAGTATGTAGATTTTAGGTACCACACTTTTGTAGTTTGTTTTAAACTCAAAACCTGCAGAGAGTGGTGTTCGCATTGTAGCTTAATGGAAAAAGAAGATATGCACAACTACTCCTTCTTGGACAGAGTTCACTCATAACAGATATGACGACTATAGAATAAACAGTTGCCATTCTTGAAAATAAAAACAATCAAGAGAGCAACTTCACTAAAACAACTTGAAAATGTCAATATTCCCTATCCTCTAAAAACTATTTTAGAACAGATGAATTTTTCCTACACCATCATCATACAAGTACAATGAACAGTAGATGTCGAACCTTTTTATTGGTAAGCAAAAAACTGACAAAGGGAAGAAATCCTACTATAGAAGTTAATGAGAGAATTGCTCCTTTGGCATCACTTGAAGAAAGAAGCTAGTAATATTCTAAAAATATAAAGGGAAGTAGCTGTCCTTCGTAAATCCTATGCACATACACGTCAATGCATATCAAGCAAACAACTGGCTCTTAACTGGAGCCTTAAACTGTGACATCAGGAAGTATAGTTAACAGTTTTGTTTATGCTCGGCATCATAGGCACCTTAGTTTCTTACATGAAAAGGTTGAGGTTTTGCATTTTCCGGAGTTAATGGACTATGGTGTCATTAACCTAGAAAAGGCATATGATAAAGTCCCAAGGGAGGTTCTTTGGAGGCAAAAGGTGTACCAGTGGTATACACGAGGGTGATTAATGGCATATACAATGGATCCAAGACCTAAGTACGGACAGCAGGAAGAAACTTAGAACACTTCTCAGTCGTGATGGGGTTGCACCAAGGATCCACTCTTAGCCCACTTCTATTTGCCTTGGCGTTGGATGACTCAGTGCGTCATAACCAACAAGAGGTACCATGGTGTATCATGTATGTTATTTGCAGATGATATAGTACTGATCAACGAGCCTCATGGTTGTTTTTTTTTAGAAAAATTTCCAACATAGAAGCAAAGGGAATTCAAAAATGTTTTTAAGGAATAAGTTCCAACTCACAACTGGGACATTTTTGCATATTTTCAATCCCCTCATCTTACATCCTGCAAGTCCCTTGGCCTTGGGGACTAGAAAGAACGAAACACAATTGCAAAAAAGGAAGAAAATCTTTGACCAAAATTGTTATCCTATATTATATAACTAAAATTGTAATGATATATTTTACGGGGAAAATATAACAAAATACCAACCAAAAACGATAGCTCTCAGCTGTTCTTACTATCACCATAAAATTAAGCTACACAAGCACTTGCGAATGGTTTAGGATTGGAACTACCTCATAAACTGCTTAGAGCGCTGCTGGTTACTATCAGTTTGATTAGAATTGTTGTGCGTGAATTTGGATCTATATTGTTCAATGAGCATATCTAGCTTGTCTTCTCCAGCTCGTCCAACGGGGTCTTTTCTTTTTATCCTTTTTCCTCGCCTGTAAACATATATTTTCATTCTGTTGGTTAGTTTTATCCTCAAACTTCCTCTTTTTTGTTCTCACTGCAACGTCTTCTTTTCGTCCAACCTTGAAGGCAGCATTATCTGAACTTTCCCTACTAAAGATACCGTGTTTTTTCCCTTCTTGATCTTTTAGCTTCTGTTTTGTGCCTCCGAGCTTTTTACCTTCCTTCTTCTTGTTCTTCTTCTCATCTCTTTCTTCTGCAAAGATGGCAGATCCTTTAACACCTATGTTTTTCAGTTGATCTCCATCTTTACTACCTGAACCTGATGACACATTGCCTTCCCTCGAAGTGCCACCTCTGGCACGCTTGTTTTTTGCTTCATCTCTATTCCCCACAACTGACAATGCGTCTCTTGTGGCCTTGCGTTTTCTTGACTGTTTACCGTGGGGATCCCGTTCATTTGTATTGTCATTAGTCTGCAGATCTTCTTTGTTCCTGTTTAAACCTTGCTGCTGAAGTTTCTGCCGAAGCTTGATCGTTTGGATATTATCAAGAGCAAACTCACTATTGGACGATGCTCAGGACCAAAAGTCTCAGGATTGTTGTTAAGAACTCTCAAAGCCACAAGTGCATGTTCATGCTCTGAGTACTCAAGAAAAGCTACTCCACGAGAATGATTCTTTGCCACTTCTTGTCCTTTTTTCACGTCCTTCAAAAACTTTATCTGACGGATGACAGGTTTTTGCTTAGTAGCGCGAGAAGTAACTGCATCAATGCAAAGTGTCTTCAACTGTTTTTCAGAAATTGACTCGGGAATATTTGACGTAATCAGCCGTGTCCTTGACAAATAGAAATTTGGACTTCAGCTTGATAATCTTCTTTTCTTGCAGCCCCTTGCGCTTTGACGTATCACTCGCTGAAACACCTTCAGCAGCTGGAGTACCCTCCAATATAAGACCCTCCTTTGCCAGGTAAAGGTTGTGATGGTCAATATCTTCCTCCTTATCATGTGCAGCTTTCTTGTCCAAGGCCTTTAAAATCTTTAATTGCCGAGCCCTTAGAAAGACACCTAGACCATCCGCAACACTGACAGCAGAAATAGCAGCTTCAGCAGATGCTGCTAATTTAAATTTGAGAAATCCAGTACCCCTTGGTTGTTTGGTAACTTGTTCAAGAACCGGAGCAAAGTACTCCACTTCACCAAAAGCTGAAAACCATTGTTTGACTTCTCCATAATCAACATCAAAAGGAAGGTTGCTAATAAAAACTTTCCCCTGCAAATGATCTGCTCCATCATTCTGCATAGCTTTAATCTCTTTGCCATTGCCCAAAATGTCATCTAGTGCTTTATCCGGAGTAGATGCATCCAGGGGAAGAATAGTTTCAACTTCTTTTGCAGGCTTGAAATATCATTTGCGGAGAAGCTGGACCTATTGAAGTTGGAGAAATGAAGTTCTGAAGAATTTCTTTCGCAATGTCTGCTTGCTCATCAAAGTTAACTTCAGTCTGATTATCTTCTTCTAAAAGGTCAGAGTCATCTTCGTCCCCTTCAGCTTGCTGAGATTTTCCATCAATGTCAATGTCTTCATCCTCCGTATCAACACCAATATCATCTTTTGCAGTTACTGAAGATTGACCACCAGATGCATAAACCTTTTTGGAAACAGCCCAATCAACAGCAATAGTTCGTTTACTCATTGTTTTCCCATTAAATGTCTTAATAGCATTCTCAGCATCCTGTTTCGATGTAAATTTGACAAATGCAAATCCCTTTGATAACCCTGTCTCAAAATTCTTAGGGATAAACACATCCCACACAAGTTAATGCTAAGCTGGAAGCTTGGATGCAAACCCTAGAGTCTAATGTATTCAGGTTGAGCAAGACCAAAATAGAATACTTGGAGTACACGTTAGTGATGAGACACACAAGGTTGGCACGGAAGTGAGGCTTGATACGCAGGTCATCCCCAAGACTGGAAGTTTCAATATCTTGGATCTTGCTCCAGGGAAAATCATTCGTCTTATTTAGTTCTATCATTCTTGTCTATTAGTCATACTCGCCTCTTGATTCTTGCTTGCTTGTGCTTTGATTTCTGCCTTATTATCTCTCGTCTTTAGATTCTTGCTTTGTTTCTAGTATTGATTCCTGCTCGTTTTGTTGCAAACCTTTGATCAGTTATTTGATTTAGTGGCTTTGATGAATGGTGGTAGACTAGATTCATGTTATTAGTCAGGGGCTAGGGTCAGGGATGGTAAATGGGTTACAGGATCTTCTAGGATGAGAGTAGGGTCTTGGAACATAGGGATTTCAACGTGGAAACCCATAGAGCTAGTGAAGATTCTCAAGGACAGCGAGAAGAAACTTAGAACACTTCTCAGTCATTATGGGGTTGCACCAAGGATCCACTCTTAGACCACTTCTATTTGCTTTGGTATTGGATGACTTGGTGCGTCATATCCAACAAGAGGTACCATGGTATATCATGTATGTTATTTGCAAATGACGTGGTATCAATCGACAAGCCTCATGGTGGAATTAACGCTAAGCTGGAAGTTTGGAGGCAAACCCAAGAGTCTAAAGGATTCAGGTTGAGTAGGACCAAAACAAAATACAAGATACAAGTTGGGTGATGAGACACGCGAGGTTGGCATGGAAGTGAGGCTTGATAGGCAGTCCGGAAGAGAGGAAGTTTCAAATATCTTGGGTTTTGCTCCAGGGGAAATCATTGTAATCTTATTTAGTTCTATCATTCTTGTCGTCCTAATCGCCTTTTGATTCTTGCTTGCTTGTGCTTTGATTCCTGCCTTATTAATTCTAGTCTTTAGATTCTTGCTTTGTCTTTAGTATTGATTCCTGCTCATTTTGATGTAAACCCTTGATTAGTTATTTGATTTAGTGGCTTTGGTGAATGGTGGTAGACTAGAGTCATATTATCGATCAGAGCTAGGGGCTAGAGTCGGGGATGGCAAATGGGTTATAGGATCTTCCCAGATGAGAGTAGGGTCTTGGAACATAAAAATTTCTACGTGGAAGTCCATAGAGCTAGTGAAGATTTTCAAAAAAAGGTAGATTAGTATAGTTTGTGCCCACGGGACCAAATGGGTAGGTACTAAGGTGCAGGATGTGAACAAGTATAAGTTGTGATACTCAGGAGGCTTGAGGAATCCAAATGGCACAAGAACCTTAGTAGATAGAGAGCTAAGAGAGCAAGGGGGAGAGGTTAGGAGGGTCAACTACAGGGTGATGACAACTAAGTTGTCGGATGGTCCACTTTGAACATTATTAGTGCATTCGCACCACATGGGCTTGGGTGAGGGGGACAAGAAGCAATTTTGGGATGATTTGGGCGAGGTAAAGGGAGGTATACCACCCACTAACAAGTTCTTTGTAGGAGGAGATTTCAATGGATACATCGGGTCAACTTCAAGGGGCTATGACGATGTGCAGAGAAGCTTTGATTTTGAGGACAAAAATGAAGGAAGAGTCTCACTTTTGGATTTTACAAGAGCTTTAGGTTGGTGGTAGCCAATTCGAATTTCCCAAACGAGAAGGTGCACTTGGTAACTCTCCATAGTACAGTTGGTAAGACTCGGATATACTATTTGCTCCTTAGAAAGGATGATAAAGGTCTTTGTAAAGAATGCAAGGTTATCCCCAGAGACTCTTACGACCCAAGATAAGCTCCTAGTAATGGATTTGGAGACCAGGAGGAAGAGACCTTTTTTACTAGCCTGGTGAACAACAACGACGACAACATAGGGTTTGGGTCCTAGTAATGGAACAACAACAAACTTTTTGACTAGCATATTGAACTAATTGGCATTGTGAGAAATATTGGAGAAGAATATTATTGAACTGTTGTTTACATTATTACATTGAGACCCTATTTATAGATACTATATTAGACTCCTTTTCCAACTAGGATACCAGTGTTTTGGACGGCGAAAGGCGACAAGGGTCCGCCTCGCCGCGTGTTTTTGAATTGAGGCGCCAATTTATACCAAAACCTTAAAATATTTAATTGCATATATAAATATCCAAAATCTCAATAGCAAGCCCCACAATAGCAATAACCAAATCTTTTGTTGGTCCTTGTATACCATAATTTCATCCAATATCCTATTTGCTAGCATCCAACACCATTGAAATCACTTATGCACAAATAAATACTATATTAATTAGTACAAAATTAAATTGAGTAGGACAGAAATAAATATAAAGAATTAAAGTTTTTTCTTTTAAAAAAAAAGGCAGGTTGCAATCTCCAAAAAAAAAAACAGAACATTAAACAATCAAACAGAGCATTAAAAGAGAGTGTTGTGCTCTCAAAGAAAATTAAAAAACAGAGCATTAGCTTAGTGAGTCCCTATGGAAGAAGAAGAGAAGAAGAAGAAAAGAAGAAGAAGAAAGAAACGAAGAAGCAGAGGATCAGAAAGAAGAAAGAAGAACCGAAGAAGAAACAAGAAGCTTACCTAATGACTGGTGAGAAAGAGACGCGAGTTGGACTGCTGGAGAAGAGGGTTGCAACTCGCGAGAGCCGCAACTGAAGAGAATAGAGAATCTCAGAAGGCAGAAACTCAATATAAACCCTAATTTTTTTTTTATCATTAAATTAGGTCTTTTTAAAAAAAAAATCAAAAAAGGCGACGCCTATAGCGCCTTGCCTCGCCTCTCGCATGTCGCCATTTTGTCGCCTCAACTCGCCTTTTTGAACCTCGCCTCGCCGTGGTTGTAATATGCAAAAGGGCATCGCCAAAGGCGCAAAGGCACTCGCCTTTGAGAACACTGTAGGATACTATAATACAATCATTTTCCAAGTAGGATTCTATATAATATTGTTATTTTTATTCCTATTCTAAATAGGATTGTATTTACCTATTCCTATTTTAACACTCCTCCTCAAGCTAGTGCATACACATCATATGTACCTAGCTTGTTACAAATGTAATTAATGTGAGGATCGATGAAGAGCTTGGTGAGATATCTGCAAGTTGATCACTCGACTTCACAAAATCGACAATCAATCACACTGTGCTTAGTCTTCTCATGAAATACTGGATTTGATGCACAATATCGATAAAACACAATGTGATAAGTTTTTGAATTGCAGTGTTGAACTTCCCAAATCAAGCTCAAAAAAAGGATTCATACCACAGAGTGACTTACACAAACGTCATTCAAGGCTACCAAACTCCCCCTGAGCAAAAAAATCAGGTGGTTGCTCCATATAGATTTCTTCCTCTAGATGATCACGGAGAAAAGCATTTTTAATGCTCAACTAGTCAAAAGGTCAATGGAGAATGACAATATGGGTCATCTCGAAATTGCTCCAAGAAAGTCACTTTAAAACTGGTCAGAACTTGCTCATGCGTCGAATTATTAAATTTGATGGTTAAAAGTGGTCATAAATTGAGAAATAAAATTATATGGATAGGGTTGAAATGATGATATGGCCCTACTAAGAAAAAGAATTATATGGTAGAGTTGGAATGACGGTACAACCCTACTAAAATGTAAAATTATATAGGTAGGCTCAGAATGATGGCATGACCCTACGCAAATTAGATTTGATGAGTCACCGAAAAGATATATGGAACTATGCAAATCAAATCTGAGTCACCAAAAAGACACACAGTGGTATGCAACTTAAATATGAGAAAGTAGTTCGAAAAATTCACGATACTACACAAATTGAATATGAGAAGTAGTCCGGAGAGATGCACGGTGCTACACAAATCGAATATGAAAAAGTAATCACCAGAAAGATGGCATGGTGCTACACATGATAAATATGAAAAAGTAGTCACCGAAAAGATGACATGGTGCTACACAAATAGATATAAAAAAGTAGTCACCGGAATGATAGCACGATGCTACATTAACACTAACAGATATGGGGTTGACACAATCACAAAACAACCCTAGAAAGTCACTGAAAATTGAACATAGTGACCTGTTTGACTGAGTTTTCTTCCCTTGAATATGAAAATCATACATATATCATTGACCCTACTTTTGTTAACATAACCAATGGCCAGACGGGCGGCATATATGGATCATAGCCGCCCGCCAGCAAGGGAAGCCTTGTTGATTTTCTATCAAGATCGTAGAAGCTATGATATCATATAAGAAATATTGGAGAAGAATACTATTGAATTGTTGTTTACATTATTACATTGAGACCCTATTTATAGATACTATATTAGACTCCTTTTCCAACTAGGATACTATAATACAATCCTTTTCCAAGTAGGATTCTATACACTATTGTTATTCCTATTCCTATTCTAAATAGGATTGTATTTACCTATTCCTATTCTAACAGGCATAAAGAAAGCGTCCAACAAGACCCTATAGATGACAAGACATGCAAAAGATATTACTCTCAAATCAAACGACATATATAACAAGGCACAAAACAATTTGGCTTGCATATTGAACTAATTGTTGAAAAGGAGAGCATAACCTCATTATTTAAGTTTGAAATTGAACTCTTAAAGCATGGGATAGTCAAATTAAACATCACTATCATTCATAATACGTGCCAAACATTTTCAGACTTAGTGTGTTATAAAAATTAGGAGGGAGAAGTAAAATCTAAAAGTAAATCCACAAAGGTTGTAACTGCTTCAAGAGATAATTGAGAAATACAATCTACTCTCATCTTCATGTGAGTGTTGTTGAAGGCCTTACGAAAATTTAGAAATCTGATGTTTTGAAAAATAGCTTAGCATATTAGTTTATCACATATAAAAAATGTGTTTCCGGACATTATGAAGTACCTAGCTTTTGATCGAGCATCTATATGCTGATATATCTTGTCTTGAATGTTCCTTTTAACCTGAAAATATAAACAAATCAGATCTCCATATCTATAGCTTAAGCTAGAAATATTCTGATAAGAATACATACACTTGAGGAGAATAAATTGAAAGGTTCAATCTTTTTTACTTTTCTTTTTTTTGACATATGTTAAGTGACAAGATTGTGTTGACATTTTTTCCAGTATTGGACTGTCATACAATCATCAAACTATTAACCTTCACAAAGAGCAGCTATAAGCCTATAACCAGCTTCCCCAAACAGGTCAAAGTATTCGGTAGAAAACAACCTCCAATGGTCATAGTCCTAGTCCTCCTAGATTTTCTTCACAAACTTCGTGGAGTTCTCCCAGTAAATCAGGGAAACTGAGACATATCTGCAGAATAAAGTTGCACTAAGGGTAACAACTACTAGTATGTAATTTGCTTTAGTTTAAGGTTGAACCTGTATAAGATGAAAAGACTAACATTAAAGTTAGGTCACTAATCATTGTGCCCACCAACTTATTTGAGAAAATGAGTGAACGTGATTATTTGATAATTTGAATTAATTTGAATTGAAAGAAAATATTTTTTATATTATTTCAGGTTCTATAAGTAATAATAAAAAATTGTGATAAGAACAATAAAAACTAAAACTATATTAATAAATCTAATACCCACTAAATCACAGTCAAAATGTAGTTTTCGTTCATGTTTTACCTTGTTTTCCTTTTTGGACTGTAATATTGTTCCCAGCATAGTCTTTGTGCTGGAGACTTTATAGTGCTACTCTTACCTTTCTCAAAAAAAAACCTAATTTTAAGCAGTGGGATTTTGGAGACTTTATAGTACTACTCTAACCTTTCTCAAAATTAAAAAAAAAAAAATCTAATTTTAAGCGGTTGGATTTTGAATACACCCTAAATGTCGATAATCCAAAAAAGGTCCTTGCCATTACCACCAGCTTCATGATGCATGGCTAGATGCAGCTACCATCAAGTGCTATAGGCAGAAAGCAGAACAAGGAAACCAACCTGATCAAGAGTCCAAACAAGATGAGGCTGAAACCTGGTCTGGAAGGTAGTAGGTCCAGCCTGCACATGAAAAGTTTTAAGAGAAATATTAAAATAATACACATTAAATGCACAACTTCAGAAGATATGATGAGAGAGAGAATGAAAATGTACCAAAAAGTTCTACAAGGCAAGAAAACTGATGTTTCAACTTTATATTTGTTATTGATAAGACATGGAGAGAATAACTTGTGTATTATTCCATAGTTACACATGTATAAATACAATAACCTTAGAAGTTAACTAAGGAAAGAAATAAATAGGAAATCCTAAAGATCTTATATCTATGTATATAAGGAAAGAAACAAATAGGAAATACTAAAGATTTGATGTCTACCTATATCTTTGTACAATATCAAGAAAAAGATATGCAAATATTCTGTAACGCTCCCCCTCAAGCTGGAGCATGTATATTGATCATGCCCAGCTTGTTACAAAGGTAATCAACTCGAGTTCCATGCAATGCCTTTGTGAACAAATCAGCTACTTGTTCTCCCGTCTTCACGTAGCCCGTAGAGATCAAATTTTCCTGAATCTTCTCACGAATAAAATGACAATCAACCTCAATATGTTTGGTTCTTTCATGATATACCGAATTTGAAGCAATATGAAGCGCAGCCTGATTATCACACCAAAGTTTTGATGAAGTAGAATGCTTCAATCCAATTTCAATTAAAAGATGATGTATCCACATGATTTCACACGTAGAATGTGCCATTGCTCTATACTCGGATTCTGCACTGGACCGAGATACAACATTTTGTTTCTTACTTCTCCATGATGCTAGGTTTCCACCTACAAAAACACAATAACCCGTAGTAGATCTTCGATCAATCTTGTATCCAACCCAATCTGCATTTGCAAAACATTTAATGTGAGAATGTCCATGATTCCTATACAATATGCCAAGTCCAGGGGCTTTTTTAAAATAACATAGGATCTATTCTAAAGCTGCCCAATGTTTGATTGTGGGTGCGGACATGAACTGACTAACCACACTTACTGCAAAGACAATATCTGGACGAGTCACAATAAGATAGTTTAATTTACCAACTAATCTTCTGTACCGCTCTGGATCTTCAAATGGATAGTCATCATCTTTCATAAGATGCACATTAGGAACCATTGGAGTACTACAAGGTTTCGCAACCAACTTTCTGGTTTCTGCCAGTAAGTCAAGAATATACTTTCTCTAACATATGAAAATACCTTTCTTGCTTCTAGATACTTCTGCTCCCAAGAAGTATTTCAGTTGTCCTAAGTCCTTTGTATGAAACTTAGTATGTAAGAAAGAGTTGAGAGAAGAGATTCCTGTAAAATCACTTCTTGTAATGACAATGTCATCGACATATACAACAAGGAGAATAGTTCCAGTCGCAGATTGTCTATAGAAGACTGAATGATCACATTTGCTCTTCTTTAGTCCAAAATCTTGAACTACCTCACTAAATTTTCCAAACCAAGCTTGAGGGCTCTGTTTCAAGCCATACAAGGACTTATTCAAGCGACAAACCTTTCCATACTCCCCCTGAGCAACGAAACCAGGTGGTTGCTCCATATAAACCTCTTCATGGAGGTCACCATGAAGGAATGCATTTTTAATATCCAACTGATGCAACGACCAATTCTCAGAAGCAGCTAGAGAAATGAACAAGCAAACAAAAGTGAGTTTGGCAACTAGAGAGAAGGTGTCTGAATAATCCACCCTATAAGTCTGAGCATATCCTTTGGCCACAAGTCTAGCCTTAAGTCTTGCCACAGAGCCATCTGGATTAACTTTGACCACGAAGACCCACTTGCTTCCCACTGCTTTCTTTTCATTAGGTAAATCCATCAAATCCCAAGTGTGGTTTTCCTCCAAGGCATGTATTCCGTCAAGCATTGCTTCAGACCATCCAGAATGATTCAAAGCCTCCTTAACTGTTTTGGGTATGGACGTAGAGTCTAGGGATGCAATTAAAGATCTAGATGCAGGAGATAACTGATCATAGGAAACAAAATTACCAATGGAGGATGTGGATTTACAAGTGCATGTACTTTTGCGAATAGCAATAGGAAGGTCAAGATCGTCTGGAGGATCACTTGGAAGAGGATCTGATGATGAAGGAACTGGTGCAGAAGAGGTATCATTAGCATCTCGCCTCCTAGAATAAACCTAAACAACCGGTGGTCTTGCTAGAGTAGATGGAACTAGTGTTGATTGGTGCTCAACTGAAGAACTAGGCGGTGTATGTGAAACATCATCTGATGATTTTGGTATGGCCCTAGTAACCTGGTACACTAGCCACTCATCTTCCCCTCCCTGACTCGTAGAAATGGGAGGTGCATAGAAGAATGGTGTAGCCTCCGCAAAGGCTACATCAGTTGATACCAAATATTTTTCTAGTTCAATAGAGTAACAACGATATCCTTTTTGAAGGCGAGAATATCCCAAGAAAACACGCTTGAAGGCCTTCGGATCCAACTTGGTAACTGATGGTCAAACATCTCAAACATAAAAAGTGCTTCCAAACACCTTAGGTTCCACTGGAAATAGTGGCTTGTTTGGAAAAAGAACACTATAGGGCACATTACCAACAAGCACAGTAGATGACATGCGATTGATCAGAAAACAAGTTATAGAAACCGCATTTGCCCAAAACTGTTTAGGAACTTTCATTTGGAACAAAAGTACTCGAGCTGTCTCAAGTAGATGCCTATTCTTCCTTTCAGCAACTCCATTTTGAGAAGGTGTATCAACACACGAAGACTGATGAAGAATACCATGTTGTCTCATATATGACTAAAACAATTTTGACATGTATTCTTTAGCATTGTCACTTCTTAAAATACACACAGAAGCATTGAATTGAGTTTTAATTTCAGCATAGAAGGCACAAAAATGAGTGAATACTTCAGAACGACTCTTCCTAAAATAAATCCAAGTCATTTGAGAGAAATCATCTACAAAAGTGACGAAATACTTGTGTCCAGTTTTGGAGACGATCGGGCATGGTCCCCAAACATCAGAGTGAACTAACTCAAAAGCCGACTCAACCCGCTTATTGATTCTTGGACTTGATGAGTTATGATGATGTTTTGCAAATCGACATGACTCACATTCCAATGAAGAAATATTCTGAAACTGAGGATATAACTTCTTTAATACAGTTAAAGAAGGATGTCCCAATCGGCAATGTGCTTGAAATGGAGACACAACACTAGAACAAGCAATAAATCGAGGCTCCCATTCATCAAGGATATAGAGATCGTCAGATACATGTCCTTTACCAATAACCTGATTCTTCTTAAGATCACGAAACAAACAATAGTCGGGAAAGAACGAAATGTAACAATTAAGATCTCTGGTCACTTTGCTAATAGAAATCAAATTAAAGGCCAACTTTCATAAACTCAATACATATGACAGGGTAATAGAGGATGTTGGTTTCACAATTCCAGATCCAACAATGCTACAAGTTGATCCATCAGCTAAAGTAACAGGAGAGGGCGCTTTGTGTGACTGAAAGCTAGAAAACATATTAGGATTACCTGTCATATGATTTTTTGCACCTGAATCAATCACCCATTTATTTGAAGACGTCATAAGGCATGTCTTATCTGACTCCGTAAAAGCATTAACAGTAATGGGTTCCTTCACTGGTTTCTGATGAGAGGTTTTAGCAAATTCTTCTGCCGAAACCAAAACCATTTTCCAAACTCACTATATCGAATAAAAATAATAGAAAAGTTGTCAAAGCTCTCTACACCAAAATATTATTCCAACAGTTTTATCCTCTCCAACAAGTCAGATTGTTTGACTCACTAAATAGATCAAACCAGAGAAAATCAAATATCCCAAAAGAGTGTTCAGATGGCTGGAATACCCAGCAGTTCACAAAGTAACAATGAACTAAAATATGAATAGCCAAAGGTTCTGGATAGAGAACGAATTAAGTTTCAGAAAGGAGATTTGAACCAGCAGCAACAGAGATCAGAAAAAAAACAAAAAAAACACTGGTAGAGATAGGCTCGAAATGTTCCAGCAACTCCGTCAATTTCCTAAAGGAACTGACTAGGAGGAGATTGTATTGTGAACAACCAACCTAGAGAGAGAAAACTTGACCTCTTAGATAGAAATGGACCCTAAAGCTGTGAGGAACTCACCTCAAAAAGGCAGCAATGGCTCTGATACCATGTTATTGATAAGACATGGAGAGAATAACTTGTATATTATTCAATAGTTACACATGTATAAATACAATAACATTAGAAGCTAACTAAGGAAAGAAATAAGTAGGAAATCCTAAAGATCTGATATCTATCTATATAAGGAAAGAAATAAATAGGAAATACGAAAGATCTGATGTCTATCTATATCTTTGTACAATATCAAGAAAAAGATATGCGTATATTCTGTAACAACCCTTATTGATTAAAACATGTGTCCCGATTATACATCACCCTTTTCACTGTACCACATTCTCCTCTCCCTTTTTATACCATCCCCCACCTATTCTTGTTATACCCGATCCCAACTCAATCGTAAACTCAACCCTAATCCACCACGAAAAGCCATCCCTCTCCAGATTTTACTCACATTTAACTTCGTTACCAGCTCCATTTTCTAAATTCACTGAACCATCGGACTCAGCCCCATATGACACTCTCATCACAATTTGTCCCATAAACTATGAAATAAAACTAATAATAATAAGAAGGCATAATACATAAATTAGCCCTTTGACTTGGCTTCAAATCACAAGTTGGACCTCTAACTTTCAAAATGCACAAACATGCACTCCAACTAACCTATTCTTAATCATTTAAACACCCGTATCTGACACCCGCACCCGAGCAACATAGGTACCATGAGCGTAACCAAGGGGTCATGGAGCATAGCTGGAAAGCAGCCCATGACATGCAATGCATGCTCAACATTATTGTAATTATCAAACTAAGCAATAGATCATCCTAAATTTTGTTCTTGGATAATTACATTTTTGGGAGACATTGAAATTTCCAGCTTGCCTGATTAGCACGTTTTGAGAGCAGCTTGTCCAATGCCATAGATAAATATTTACTTTTTTGGGTTACTTCATCGGTTTAAGATGGTTGCAAGCATTTGATACTGGACATAATTAAACATGGTACATCAATGTATACCTCAAACCAATCTAACATATAGGATATCCAGCTTCCATATGATGCAATATTAAAGATCTTGTACAATTGCATAGAATAAATTTGGTAATGTTGGATTGTTCTAGATATAAGGTGTTGAATCAACCTTAGACATCTTACACCTCGCGGCAATCTTCGATCTGATGACTGTAAATTTTCTTGGGTAGCAAATCACAGGAACATTGTCAGATCTCCAGCTTTGATGCGGGAGCTATGGCTTGAGATGTGGCATGATATTCATCCTGATAAAAAGTTTAAATTTGTTACAAAAGGTGGTGTCTGATTCCTCTTTATCTTCTTCTATGAATGTTGAGTCTCTATTGACATTGTACGTATTGCAACAAAAAGCAAAGCGTGGGCCTCTGAGGGATGAGGACTGCTATTGGGATTACGGGAAAGCGCGTTGCGCATGGCCTGAACATTGTGAATACAGGTGCGAATATTTCAATTTAAGTTTGCAAAAAATTCTCCTTTTGTGTATTTAGGCCACCTTTCTCTGGTTACAATGATGCAGATATCTATTTGGGGATGTTCACCTGGGACAGAGTTGCAGATTGAAGAATTCTACATCTTATCTCCTGTCTCACTATGTATAATTTTTAAGGTATGCTTCTTTCTTTGTTAGAAGGGATAAGAACAATTCAGCTGCTAATTAACCTAAGGAAGCCTATAATGAGAATCAAAATACGTGATAACAGGACCAACACTTGCTAAAATTAGGGGTGCTTATCAGTCGGTTCAGTTCGGTTCGGTTTTGTGTATTACCTGTTTGGTTTGTCGGCTTTTGATTTGTATACACGTAAAACCCATAGTCAAACCAGTAAGATATTTGCTATCAGTTTTCGTCTTATCGGTTAGGTGTCCTTAATGGTTCAGTTTAACCAATAAGAAAATGCTCCTCTAATTTTTTTTTTTTAAAATCCCTTTTAGTTAGAACACTCCTATTAGTCCAACTTTTCAGTTCAAAAGTTCAAACTGTGTCGTCAAAATCGCTTTTTTGCACTATACAGTAACATTACTAAAACTATTGTACTATTTTGTTTATTCACCGTTCAATAAGTTAACATTTTCTACGAAGATATCACATGTTGACATTCAACTTCAAATATTTTCTATAATATAGGTGCAGAATAATAGTTGATTATTGTAATTTCTTCTTGCTGTATATTCATACTAAGACTCTAGTTATGGTCCTAATTCATGATTCAAGCTAAATTTCTTTTAACGTACAAAGAGGAGCAAAGTAATTTCAAATCTAAAACATCTTGATGCTAAAGCTAATATCTCCTTTGGATTTCGAGTCGAGCAATAATCTTAAATACAAAAGAGATCGCAGAGAAATGTCTCTCGGACCCATTTGTTTAGTGATCCACTAAGTATTCTTCAAAGGTTTGATAAATAAGCATGCATATAAGTAGGGATAAAAACATAACTTATATGATTTTATTGGGCTATCGATTTAACCATTAACTAAAACCGAAAACTGAACTGATAGTCTAATAAAAAAATTTTACAGAACCATTAACCCAAAAACCGTATACCAATAAACCAAAAGCTTTTTTTTTTTTTTGGTTAAATTGGTTTTTACACACCCCTGGCTAAAATGTAGTTTGTGCTTCAAAACAAGGATGATCACTTGTCCCCCATTTACCTTGAAATTTAGGAAGTACTTTTACTGTTTTGCATACCTCAACTGGTTAAGGAATAAGCTGCTTATTTCTTGAAGGGAGCAAAATAATGATGGTCCTTTTCTTTTACTAGATCAAAAAATATGGTTATTTTATTTTATTACTTCTATCTAAAAGAATGGTCATTTCATTTTATAATGTATGATTTCGTAATATTCATGGTGCTTTGAATTCTTTAGTGTTGGGAGGCAAAAAGTGGCAACTTTTTAAATGATACTGCTGTGCTTTCCCTCGAGTAAATCATATCTGATGCTCTTGACTATCTTTCTGAGAGATGAAAAAAGTTTGGATTGGCAGCTGTAGAATTAGGTTTCTCTCCAAATGAGAGCTTCTGAATTTCAAAAACCTAAAACACAAGGGGCATTATTAATAATAACTAGTTCCTAGGTACGCACTCTGCGCGTGTAACCTGTGCTAAGAAGTATATTATAATTTACCTACTATTAATCTAATACTACATGTTTCATCTTTGAATAAGAAGAAAAAGAGTAATCATTCTATTAAATCCATTTTTAAAGGTGATATTACAAATACAAAGAACGAAAAAGAAAAGAAGAAAGAAACACATAAGCAAGACAACTAATTATTCTTATTTGCTCTTGTCTTGATAATGGAAATTAAAACAAAATGTAATGTAACAAACAATCTGTTTTTGACCATACAAAAAAAACTGAACTAAAGGCAAGTTATAAACAAAGTAACAATTCAACTATATAAATAGAGATAAAGAAGTCTCATCATAATTTCAATCTCTACAAATAAGCATAAAATTAAGATACCAAACTCAATTCTTGTCTATCTCAGGGTTGTACAAGGGAGACTTAACAACTCTCCCTACAAATTGTGATATTTTTTCTCTGATTTAGACTTCACTTTAATTTATTGTCTTACCTATTTGTATTCTTTTTCTATTTAATGTACTTCCGTTTATAACATTTTTTAGGTATTAAATGAATAAATTTAAGGTATTAAATTGATATATTTATCATGAATAGTCCCTTTGAAATAAATTTATTGTCATATTAGTGATATGATGATAGATATTTTCATTATATTTTAATAAAATATTGGGGCAAAATGGTAAAGAACCCTTTCAATTCCCTGGATAAATGAATTAGTATATGAAACAATTCATTGTAACTTACAATTTAATTAATGACTATTTCCTTGTCTTTCTAATAAATAACTTACAATCCAAAACTAATAAATATATTATTATTTAATATTAAATTAATTAGATATTTAATTTAGTGTAGGGGCAAAATGGTAATCCAACTTTTCATCTTTGGACCTTCCCACTTATATATATAATATATATATAATATATAATTCAATATAAGCCCCCCTCGGAGGTGTTTCAATGTCTATTTCAATAAGAAACTTTTGATTTAAGTATTATCTTGATCAAATTGTAATAATCTATAAAGAATATAATAAAAAACTTTTCAATATAAGCCCCCCTCGGAGGTGTTTCAATGTCTATTTCAATAAGAAACTTTTGATTTAAGTATTATCTTGATCAAATTGTAATAATCTATAAAGAATATAATCAAAAACTTTTCCTTTCGGTTCTTTTTCCTTAACCTAGGTCATAACACTATTCGTCTTTAGCTCCACCCTGGATTTAGACACTATCAACGGCCTTTTTGCCTAAAAATGTCTATTCTTTTCCTAGGACTTTACAAGCTAATCCCTGG
>JBCEWC010008981.1:0-19265 GCA_038996855.1 Solanum aculeatissimum
CAAGATGGATAGGGGTTTCAGTTTTTGCCTGGTTGGCTCTAAGTTTGGAAGCAAAGGAATGCACTATAGTAAAAGGACCAGGTTCGGGAACTTTGACATTTTTGGGAAGGTTGTCAACATTTTGGTTTTGATTCATGTTGGTAGGTTCAGAATTATTTGGGGTGAAGTCTTTGGGATAATGATGATTTTTGTTGTGAAAGTTCGAAGTGAGGTTAGTGAAATTTGTGGGTTGAGATGGGAGGTTTGAAGAGTGTTAGAATGAATAAAAGGGGATTTGGGTATCATTTGGGGGCTTTAGGAGACTTTAGAAATGCTAAAAGGGGCATGGGATTAAACCAAATTACAAATTAACCATTAATGAAACGGATAGGATCACAGAAATAGGGGCTCATGAAAGGTTGCCCAGGGGTCGTATATAGGTTCTCGGACTTTGAACTTGTTCGTGAGACCACACTTGGTCTCAGCTTCAGCTTTAAATCTCGGGGGACTTTCTTGATCAACTCATGGGGGGTCTCATGGATCGTGTAGCTACACATGGACCGTGTACTGGTCCGTCGAGCATCACTTAGTCCAGAGTCCAGCCCCGAGCCTTGACAAGCTCACTGAATACTTCACGGGGCCCTTCACGGACCGTAAAGTGGTCCGTGGAGTTCCGCTTGGTCCGGGGCTAGGTACAAATTCCACGGAATCTCACTGGAACAACCGACGGGACACACCACAGACCATGATCCACCAAATGGTTTGTGGTCCCTAACTTGACTCCATTCTGAATCCTTTTCCCAGCATACTTCCGAATACGGGCAGTCTCACTTCAAAGGCCATAACTTCCACATCCAAACTCCAAATCTAGTGAAACCATTTTCGTTGTGAAGATAACTCAAAGAGATTTTATTTGATATATAATAGCTCACACAGTTCATCTCATACTAATATATATGGCGTTTCAAAGTCCATGTTGCCTATCCGGCCTTACAACCTTCCACAAAAATAATTCCTTTGAATCCGGCCACTTAAATACAACCCGTGACTGCTAAAACTAAACCATGACGAGTTCAAAACTAGCATTTACCAACCATTATGAAGTTCAAAAATTTTTGAGTCGGTACACCAACACTGATATTTTTGCCACATTGATCCCTTTTTCTTATTCTATATGCTTTTGGGTGCCTTATTCTATCTTTCAGTTCTTTGTCTTTTATTTTCAAAATTCTTTTTCTTTTTAGCTCATAATATAGGTATCCTATTAATTTTTCTTGTACCCATTTTACATTCTACCCTTTTTCGTATTATTCCTTTGCTTCATTTCCCATTTGGTGTGATTCCTTTGTAACAGCCACCCTCAACTTAGGCTCTTTTTCTGAGTTGAGGTGCACAATATCAAACCTTTGAACCAGGGCCACTTTTGGAAGCCACTCTCAATTTAGGCTTTTAGCCTGAGTCGAGGTACATAATATTCAAGGAAAGACCAGGGCCAAATTCAAGATTTCACAGACAAAAAGGTTTGGTTACTTAGTTATTTACAAAAAAAGGGTACATGTAAAGCTCAAACATTAGGACAAGGGATACATGACACATTTGGTTAGTCTATTTAGGCAAATTAGACTGATATGAACAATGGCCTAAGATCCTTTCCTAACCAACTAACCTACAGTCTCAGTCAGAGTAATAGGGCAAGTTCTAGATTGAAAAACCGTACTAGAATAATGCAATATGCTCGCACGCACTGCATTGAATACAATGTAAACACCGACTCTCAGATCATGCTTTTTATCATAATTAAGTCTTAATTTGTTAGAACAAATACTGTCAATCATTTATTCCACATGGTTGTCATAATATTCTTATCTAATAGTACATCATACAAATATAGGGGGGTATCAATTTTCAACAAAACTAATATATGCCACATATATCAGTACAAAATGCTACTAATATTAGTTACATATCCTAAACGTGTTGGTTCAACATAAAATAAATGTTCTTAAGGAACGAACACAATCAAGAAAACCTCACAGACACAAAAATTAGGATAGTTGTAGGCCTTGGTTACTCAGACTTCATCGACGCCTATAACTACCCACATCCCATCAAAAATCATTTGCATTGTCCTCAATGCAACAAAATATATCAAAAGCAAAGCATAGGGATCAAAAATAACATACCTAGATGTCAAAGCACTAGTCTCTGTCTATGTATAACCACCCTCAACTTTCCTGGTGGTCTTCTCAATATCGGTATCATGTCTGGAGGGTCCTGCACCCCTTACCTTCTTTTGTACTCCCACCGGTTGCACTATCTCATCTATAATCAATGCTTGTGGGGAAGTCGCTACATACTCCCCCTCTAACCTCTCCACCTCTCGCCTTGATACATTAAGATCATCAATCTCAAGTCGAGGCCTCTTCCCATGTGCACGGCGTAGTATCTTCTCATCAAAAAAAAAAATAAACCACCTCCTCACTAGTAGTCTCGGGCATAGGAATCATAAGAGGGGTGGCAGTTGTTGCTCTCATATCATTACGGAGCTATTAGATCTTCTATCTAATAGCTATCAAATTAGAAAGTTGGGCTAGCATAGGGCTCTGCTCGACTCGCCTCTCAAAATCATCAACACAAATATGGAGTGGTGTGAGTGTCCTCTCAATAATGTTCGTGAAGTGTGTCTGGATGCACTCCTCAGCCTCTGAAATGGCCTTGCAAATCCAAGGTTGAATCTATTGTAAAAACTAAGTCAGTGGTGACTCAGTGTGATCTTGTTGTTATACAAGAGCCTGGATCGACTTCGTGGTCACGTAATCTGGTACAGGAGTAGAAGTAGTGGTAGGCCCTATCTCCCTCTCAGTCTCAGTCTGTGAGGGCCCCTCTTTCTCTGGAGCAGCAATAGTAGATGATGTAGGCTCAGACTGTGGTGCTACAGAAAATATCTCTAGTAGACGAACAGGTGGAAGTGGTGCTCGCTAGAGGGCCACAAGATTCTCATCAACCTTTATTAGGCAGGCATCCAAGGACCTCTAAATTGCTATCATTGTGTCCACTGTATGTATAATTTCCACTCTCATCTCTATAAATAGTTGATACATCAGGAACGGGAAGGGAATAGAGGTGGACCTCTTCAGGGCCCACTCATAGATCTCATTTACTATCAGGCGGGCCCAATCAATATCATACCCAAAAATTATGTTGGCAACCAAGATCACATGGTCTGGCATCAAAGTATTATCTGCCTAAGTAGGTTGGATCTATAAATGTTCAAAAGCCTACCATAGCTTGCTAATGAAGTTGAGTGATGCCTTCACGATCATCATTGAAGTAGAAATCCAGTCAAGGTCTTGGCCTTGCTTAATTGTGTGATCGGCTCCACCTCATCAGAATGACCTTGAGGGTTGCATCCTTCATCAACCTAGGTCCCTAGTCTACCCTAACAAGTAGTCATACGTTGTTGTGGTGACAGCGGCCTGGTACTTAGGATCAAATAAAAACCGACGGATGATGGTCTCAAAAATATCAATAGAGACTTCAGGCATTATCATCTAAGTAATGTGAGGTTGTGCGAGGAACCTCTTCCCTTTAGGGGTCGACTCTATGATGGTAACAGCATATGAAGTATAAAACTTATTAACTAGTGTCGGGAAGTACTTCCCCAATGAGGCTACTAACCAATCCAATCTATAATGGGCTATAGTGTCCTGGAGAATAGGAGCACCATCAAGACTAGATGTAACAATTTGAGGCTCCTAAAATATGGTACAAGCCTATTGACCCCGTTTATCCTACTGGATGTCATCTCAGTAAATGTCTTGACTACATCGGACACACCATCCCAAATGTCATTTCTTCCCATTGCATCCGTCTTTAGGATGATATAGCCATAAAGATACATGTCTTAGTAGGGAAAAGATTTCACCCCCAATTTAGCTCAAAAGCAAAAAGAGTAGAATTTGTTTGAGAGATCATCTACTTAATCTAGGTGCAAGGACAAACGTCGAAGTCGACTCTACAACCTCTAATCTTGACTCCTCAACTGAATCGGAGTCCGCTCCATCTCCTGAACCTAATCCAAACCCCTCTTAAAAGTTTGTCATCTGTATGGATCTACTCTACTGGGCACCTCCCTCCTCACACTAGGGAGGCTAAGAAACTATGGCCTATGATTAGGTCCATATTGGTTGTCTAGCGGCCGCCCTGGTATGTCAACGCTTAACGCCCTCATCTGGCTAGACGTTGAGTATCTCTAGATATCCATTGGTCTGAAGAGTGGCCTTAGTGTCTAAAGGCTCATCATGGAGTTAAGTCTGTAAGGCTCGTATCTCATCTCTCTTTGTTCTAAGAGCCATAGTACTAGAATAGTGATCAGGAAGCTGAAAACTAGCAAGAAAACACATAGGAGTGAAGCTCTTGGTATGCCAAACTCATAGATAGGTGGTTGGAATTTGGCCAGAATTAGGATAGAAAGTATGGTGGTGAAGTTGACGGTGATTGAACATAGGGAAGAAGAAAGAGAATTTTGGGTATTTTGAAAATAATGGGAAAGTGAAGGGTAATTGATTTTACACCTCTTTTATTTTTCTAGTCGGGTTGAGTTTAAGTGGTGTTTTGAGCCTACAAAACCCTGATTATGGGCTATAAGTGATTCCACAGCTCGTAAGACTTGGTTTTGTGGTTTCGGAACACTAGTTTTAGGCCTTGGTTTTATGATTCCACCTATGAGACGTATTTGGGCATACAGCACATAGGTTAGTTCGTAAGTTCCCCCAACACTTAGCAAATTCTGAATCTTACTTGTAGTCCATGAACCTCATTCACAGCTCGTAGGTTTTATCTATGGTCTGTAAAGTTGTCTCATGGATTGGATTGTATAATGTTTCTCACAAGAAGTAGTTCTACGAGTCAGTGTACGGGTTGTGTGTGAACCACGGCCCATAAGGCCAGTTGTAGAACTAACGTTTCTCCCCTTTTTGCATTGGTTTGCTGCCTTAACCCTGTTCCTGCATACTCTTCATTGAACAAAATGTTACCCTATACTTTTCTAGTCTGCGAGTCTTGAATTACAACCAAAAGTAAGAAACTTAAATACCTATGAGTCCCAAATGCAAAACTAAACAGGAACATAAAAATTACAACAAATATCTTGAGTTGCCTCCCAAGTAGCGCCTGATTTGGTGTCACGACATGACTTGGACAACTTGGTTACTCAGACTTCACCAAGTGCCCATACCTCCCTCTTCAGATCATTAGGTATTTTCATGGACTAATAGATATTGAAGATAACTTTTTTATCGTTCAATTTAAACTTGAGTTAACCTAATTCCATGTCCACTAGTACTCGTCTAGTGGCTAGGAAAGGCCTTTCCAAGATGATTAGCACTTTGAAGTCGACCTCATAATCCAAAATCACAATGTCTACAAGGAATATGAACTTTTCCTTTTTGACTAGAACATCAAACAGTATCCTCTCAAGCTTCATCACTGTCCTGTCACCCATCAACAACTGCATACTTATTGGTGTAAGGACTCCAAAGCCTAACCTCTTGAATACTAAAAGAGGTACTAGGTTTATGCTAGCTCCTAAGTCACATAATTCCTTCGCGAAGTTGGTATTTCTAATGGTACAGGAGATAGTGAATGATTTGGGTCATCTTTCTTCTACACCAAGGACTTTGTTGCAACAACACCATAATGTTGAAGCTCCAGTGAGAGCTCTTGGCTCACCGTCCTCTTCTTCATCACTAGGTCCTTCATAAACTTGGCATACCCGGGTATTTTCTCTAATGCCTCAATGAGGACAATGTTTATAGTTAGCTACCTCAACATGAAGATAAAAGTCTAAAACTTACCTTTCTCCTCCTTCTTCTTGAGTCTCTGAGGGAAAGGTGGTGGAGGCCTAGATATGGGTTTCAATTTCTTTGGTGTCTCCTCTTTATTGCTCACCCCATCATTGGCTTTTTCATCCCCCATATCTGCATCCTTTCTCTTTACCATCTCCTCACGAACCTCGTCATCATCTACTATGTTACTTGGTAATGTACCCTTGTGATGCTGGTTTAACTGTGTAGACATATGACCAAGTTATTGCTCTAGCTGCTTAATGGCTACAGAATGAGACTCGATCTTCAGATTAATACTTGAGATGTCATGTTTCATCGTCTTCAAGATCTCACCTTGTGTGGCAACTTTCTTCAACAACTTATCAAACATCTTTTTAATACGTGAACTACCAGCCCCAGAATCATGATTGTGTGGTGGCACATACGCAATTTTTGTACCCATATCTATGACCCAAATCACTATTTTTATCTTGTCCCCCATTCCTATCGTAGTAATTATCTCAGTTGTTGTCCCTGTAAGCATTATCCTTGTTGTGGTTCCTACCTTGATTCCCTTGGGTGTTGTTTCAGAAACCTCACATCTGATCAATCACAACGCAAGTGTCCTCCTCATAATATGGCTCCTCATACAAGGGTGCACGTGGTGGCTGTTGGCTAATCACATTAACTGACTTCTGATTTTTCTTTATCAACAACCCCACATTGGTACTAATCCAAGCCAACTCTTGTATCGTATCTTCATTGATCTTGGCCTACTCTAGATTGGTACTAATTGAGAAAGAGATTTTAGTCATCTATTTATCTCTTGATCCACATGCGCAGTTAGTCTTGGCCACCTTCTCTAGTCACTCAACTACCACAGGAAAAGTGCAATCCATGAATGAGCCTCTAGTTATGGTGTCGGCCACTACTTTGCAATTATCATCCAGTACTTGATAGAAGATCTCCACTAAGGAATCATCAACAATCTTGTGGTCAGGAATACTCCTCAATCACTTTGTAAATCGCTCCCATGTAGTGCTTATCGAATCACTAGGAAATTGCTCGAAGTTATTAATCACTTCAGCTTCTTGAACCTTGGAAAGAGCCTCTCCAAAAAGGCTTTCTACATCTTTGCCTATATTTTGATAGAACCTTGTGGGAATTCAGATAACTATACTGCTGCATTGCCCGTGAGAGATAATGGGAAGACACGGAGTCCAACAACATCCATGGATAGATTTTAATTTCCCATCATACTCTTACAGATAAATACAACATTGTGTATATGGTTATGCAGATCCTCTGATGGTAAGCCTGTAAACAAGCCTCTATTCTACAATATTTGTAATAACCCACTCGACACAACAAATTTAGTGTCATCCAGTAAAGGAGGTAACACTATAGCTCCGGTGACATCCACTACCATAGGGTCAAGCCTGTATTGATTCCATGTATGAGTAGTAGCTTAAAGGTCCTATGTTGTGGATTCACATCCTCGAGCAGTGGTGGGTCATCATTATTCTAATTAAGTGTGATGTTTGAAGCATTTTTTGTAGCATTGTTCGCATTGTACTAGGAAATTTTCCTTAATGTTCTCTAGATCATTGGATTAAATGGAGCCAAGGGATTGCCTCTACTTCAAGTATTGGGCATACACTACACCTGTATGATAGAAGAAAACAAAAACAACGAAAACAAATAAAATAAGGAAAATGAGGATTAACTTAGAAATCACCCTAATTAAACCAGTCTAAAAGTCGTATTCCCTAGCAACGGTGTCGAAATTTTGACTCACGCACAAACTACACCTCCAAACCCAGGTATAAGCAGTCATTGTCAAAATATAGAACCTAACAATGATTAGGGTCAGTCCCACAAGGAATAAGGTCTAGACCTGGAGTAATTATAGCAATTAGATTGAATTAATCTACTTATTTCTAGAAAAGGAAGGTTTTGTAAAATGTAATAAGTAAACATAAACTACAGCAATCAATCATGAGAGTGTTGTGAAATCACTGAGACAAATACCTAGGGTATTGTGCTCCTCATGAATTCCTAACTCGGTATAACTAGATAATCGTAACCTTTTCTAGTGTGTATCATGAACGACTGGTAAGTTATCTTTACCTAACTCTTTGATCCAGATGAGAGGAAAGTTTTCATAACGTGATTTGATTCATCCCTACAGTGTTACATTATTAACCCTTAACTTTTGTCACTGTACAAACTTCCCTTGATTCATTCAGGTAGATTCAATGAGAGGGATCACATCGAATCCTATTAATTTTTGCTTATCCCATTCTTTACACCCTTGATCTAGTAAGAAAGAAATAGGCTAGTTCTAAAGTTGGCCACTATTAAAAATCATTCATATAGAAGGGATAAATTAATACGCATATACACACTTTTCAATGATTATGAATTATTTTAATTTTACTTTGTTAATTCTTCATGGTTCCCACAACCCTAGTCGTGGATTTAGTTATGCATACTCGTTGTAGATGAAGAAATCATGTTATGGAATAACACAATTAAACACTTACAGCGATGAATTGAAGAACAAGAAAATCAAAAATCATCACATGAAATCATGATATTATATCTCAAAACTAATCTTCAATAATCACAAGTAATGAGTTCTCAATGTTCTCTTTGCCTCTCCCTTCGTGAATTTGTCTAAAAAACCTTAAGAATCTATTTATAATAAGTAAAAACCAAATTCAAAATGAACTAGGAAAACTAGAATCGAGAAATTGGACAGATAAGGTTACGGGCCATAAATGGAATCACGGCCCATACCTGGGCTACATAGTCTACACTTCACAAAGCTTCCTTCCATCTACGAACTACTCTTACAGGTTGTCTTCTAACTTATGACCTGTATGGGGTCTCGTCTTCTAACTCTTTTGAAACACTTCAAATTTTGAACCTCCAAGCACAATCTTATCCACGACCCATCACCTAACTTACGACTCATAAGAGCCCTCGTCTGATAATAGTTCAACACTTAGCATATTTCCTGACCTTCAACATACGAACCTACATATGGACCATAAATGCTTCTATGGATCGTCTGACAACTCGTAGCATCAACATCTGAAAAATTAGACCTTCATTAGATCTGATCCACGAAATTATCCTATGGCCCATGGAATAAATCACGGCCTGTAAAAGACTCATAAATCCTTAAAAACCTACAATATGCAGCACTTGGCCCAAAATCATCCTGTTGTTGTAATCCTACAAAATCAATATAAAAACACATCAAACCTACTAATATCGCTTTGATAACATAAAAAATCATAAGTTTAAAGCATTAAAAGTGTAGTGTTTTGGCAACACTTCCGTAATGTAGACTCAGTGGGCTTTGGTATGATATTTTTCAAATGTAGTAACTAACAACCCTCCTTGACACTACATTATTGCACACTTTTGCCTCACCTACATTGATATTTTTAACTCGTTGAACCCCTTTTTTTTACTTCAAACACTTTCGGGTGCCTTATTCTAATTTTTAGCTCATTGCCTTTTATTTTTCTTAGTTCTTTTTCTTTTCAAATCATACTTTTGGCATCTATTTATTTTTCTCACACCCACTTCATAATTTACCCTTTTTATTATATTCCTGTGCTCCCTTCACCATCTTACTGCAATACCTTTGGAACCGTCACCGTCAACTTTGGCTTATGGCCTGAGTTGAGGTGCACAATATCCAACCTCTAAACTATGGCCACTTTTTGGTAGCCACCCTCAACTTAAGCTTTTAGCCTGAGTCAAGGTACACAATATTCAAGGAAGGACCAAGGCCAAATTCAAGATTTCACACATAAAAAGGTTTGGCTACCCAGGTATTTACAAAGAAAGAGTACATGTAAGGCTCAAATATTCGTAACAAAGGATATATACTACATTTAGTTGATTGTTTTTAGGCTAAGTGGACTAATATGAACAATGGCCTATGATACTTTCCTAACCAACTAACTTATAGTCTCAGTTAGAATAACAGGGAAAGCTTTGGATTGAAACACAGTATAAGTATCATGCAATAATTCTCACTCACACTTGGCACTAAATACACTGTCAAAATAGATTCCTGGATCATGTTTTTTATCTCAATTAAGCCCTATCTTATCAAAACAAACACTGTCAATCACTGATTCAACATGGTTGTCATCAAAACTATCAAACAACACATCATCAAAAATAGAGGAGTATAATTTTTCAACAAAACTAACATATGCCACAGATATAAGTACAATATGCTACTAGTACTACTTACACGTCCTAAATATATCGGTTCAACAGAAAATAAATGTCCTTAGGGAAAGAACACAGGCAAGAAAACCCTACAAACTCAAAAACATTTTTAGATATAAGCTATTACTCAAACTTTGCCGAGCCCTATAACTACCCACACCCCATCGAAAAATGTTTGCATTATCCTCAGTGCAACAAAATAAACCAAAATATAACTTCAAGATAAAAAAGGAAAATATTTGGGTGCCTATCCGTCGGTGTTAGTCTATGTCTCACCAGCCTCAACCTGTCGGTGATCTCTGCAGTAGTGGAGGCATGTCTAGAGGTTCCAGCACGCCTTACTAGCTTCTGCTCGTCTGCACGCCTAACTATCTCTTCCTCAATAGAGCTCATCTAGCAGCTTGCATATGCTCACTCTCCAGCCACTCTGCCTCTAGTCTTGCAGCATTAGGATTATCATCATCAATACAACACTTCTTCCTACAAGCACGAGCTAGTGGCTCATCAGCAAATAAATCAACAACATTTGAAGTAACATCATGAATAGGAATTACTAGAGGTGTTGAAGTCGTTTCCCTCATATCCACCCAAAACTACGAGATATCCACCTGGATAACTATTATATCTGGAGGCTAGGTCGATTAGAGGCTTTGTTCTATGCGCCTCACAAAAGCATCAACATAACCATGAAATGATGCAAGTCTCTCCTAAATAGTAGTCATGAAATGCGCCTGTACGCGCTCCTCAGACTCTACTATGGCCTTGGGAACCCAAGGTCGAATTTGTTGAAGCAACTAAGTCAACTAGGACTCAGTGCGAACCTATCTCTACACCAGAGCCTGAATAGACTTTGCAAACATATAAACCATGTATATGGTCTGAGGATGCATAGGTACGACCTCTAGTGCAATAGATGAAGCAGTAAAAGACTCCATCTCCCTCTCAATATCAGTTTGTGGGGGGGCCTTGGTCTCTGCAATAGCAGCAGTAGAGGTAGTGGGCTCAAGTTGTGGTGCCTTGGAAAATATCTCAGGTAATAAAACAAGAGGCAACGATGCTCATCGAATAGCCACAAGATTCTCATCAGCCTTATCAGGCTGGAATCCTAAGCACTCTAGACCTAAATCATCATATCCACGTTAGGCAAGATTTTTTTCCCCGCCTCTATACAAAATTGGTGAATCAAATAGGGGAACAAAATTGATGTGGACCTCTTTAGAGAACGTTGGTATATCTCCTCCGCTATACATCAAGAAAACTTTATGTCATAACCAGCAAAGATGCAGGCAACCAGTACAACGTGATCTGGTGTCAAAGTATTACCCGCCTAGGTTGGCCAGATCTGCGTACGTATAACAACCTACAAAATTTGCCAGCAAAGTTGAGCGAAGCCTTCACAATCAGTGTAGAGATGAGTATCCAGTCAAGGTCTTAGCCCTGCTCTACTATATGGCCAACAATCTATCTCATTAGAACAGCCTTTCGGGTCGCATCACTCATCAAAAGTCTGTCCCTAGCCTTCCCAACCTATACTCATACTTTACTATCATCACAGGGGCCTGGTACTCGGGACCAAAAAAGAACCTGTAGATGGTGGCCTCTAATAAGTCAACTGGCACTCTGCACACCATCATCTATGTCAACCTTAGTTGTGAAAGTGGCTTCCCCTTCTTCTGGGTCGCCTTGATGATGAAAGCAGCATAGGATGCATAAAACTCTCGAACTAGTGTTGGGGAGTACTTCCCCGAGGAAGTTGCTAACCAATCTAAACTGTACCAAGCCATGGTGTCTCGGAGCATGAGTGCACTACCAAACCCAGAAGTAACGATCCTCGGCTCCTTAAAAATAATTCGGGGCTGACAGCCTCTATCATCCTATAGGACATCCTCTATGTATATGTCCTGCGTGCTCCAAACACACAAGCATCTCATCAATCCATTTGTAGAGGTTGGTGTTGGGACAGACCTACTCGACTCCGTATACTCTGACCTTGACTCCTCATCTGAACCAGAGCTATCTCTATCTTGGGAACTCGACCTAGACCTCTCTCTAGACTTTGTCATCTGGATCGAGTTGCTCTGCTGTGGACCCCCCTCCTCAGACTAAGGTGGAGGATTATGGTGTAGTAGCCTATGGCTGAGCCAGCACCAACTATTTGGATGCTGCCCTAGTAATCCGTAGCTCAACGCCCTCATCTAGAGGAATGTTGAGCACCACTAATAAACTACTGGCCTCGGAGTTTGTAGACTCATTAGTGAGTCAGTCCTGCATGGCCTGTATCTCATGACTCTTGGGACGTGGACCCATAGCACCTGAAAACACAATAATATACACACACATGAGTCCCAAGAATGCAAAAAAGAAAAAGAAAAATTAAATAAAAATGGTCACAGAAGGACCTACAAAGGCTCACCTACGGGTTGTAGAGTACACTACGGGCTGTAGAGGACCTTCGTTCGGACAAGGTACAGTAATTTCAGCCACTGGATTTGCAGACATAGAACCTACGAACACTGTTACGGGTCATAGATTGAACTTTGACTCGTAGACAGGTTTGTTTGGTATCTATTAGAAAATCAAAGTTATTAATCTCAACTTACGAGGGGAAACCACAGTTCATGGATTAAACTACAGGCTGTAGAAGACCCCCGTACTTATGAAAAATAGCAACCTTGATTGACTATATCAACCATTTGATTCCATTTCATCAATGTACAACTAAAATTTCAGCCAAGTCCTAGTCAAGTGAAAATTACATGATTACTCACGCAAACTGACTAGGTCACAGAAATAGGGTACTCAAAATTAAACAGCATCAAATCAGTGGCACTTAATCATAGTAAACATGTAACTAATACTGCCAACCAACCTAAACGTTAATATAGCCCATGAAAAAATCACCATATGGCCTTTTGTCATCACCCTCTTACTTCAAAATACTCATTGTCAAATAACTCAAGCAATAATTATCACCGAGTACACAAGAATTTATTCCAAATAGTTCAATACCTTAGTGAATTATGCAAGAAATTCGATGAACCATGTATGGGATCATGTGTTACTCTAAATTTCAATGACAATGGCTATGAGCCCATATATGCAATCATGTTGTCATTTTAGTGGTTCTAGGGTAGGATATTAAACAAAATTGAGACTATTTAATGTAAGCTGAATTACCCAAACAATTAGAAGGATTTACAAGAATATATATCAGAATTTCAAGCAAAAAGTCAAAAACAAGAAGAAAATCAAAGTGGGAGAACCATAGGGCTTCCTCAAAACAATGCTTAGTGACCAGAATTGTTTGCAAAAAAAATGGTGAGGGAGGTCAGATGTCGGTCGGATATAGGGAACAAGGGTAAGGGTTTGGTATGGAGTGAAAATAATTGAGAAAGTGAGGGGTCTTTTATTTAACTAACCGAGTCAGGTTTAAGTGGGGTTTCGATCCCACAAAACCCTGATTATAGGTCGTATCTTGTTTTATGGCCCATAAGACATGGCTTTGTGGTTTCAGAATCCCACTTTTAAGGACTTGGCTATTAAGAAGCTTCCTACGGGTCATAGGATGACCTATGAATCGTTGGTTGGGGTCATAAGTACCCCCAACACTTAGCAAAATTTCTAGACTCTTACCTGGAGTCCATGACCGTAAAGTTGGCTCGTGGACTGGAGTGCATAATTGTTTTCTTATTGGAAGTGGTTCTACGAGTCAGTATATGGGTCATGCTTTAAACAACAGACCGTGGAACCAAAGAACTAACTTTTCTCACTTTTTTGTACTAGTATGGTGCCTTATCCCTGCTCCTGTACATTCTTAGCAAAATAACTTGTTACCCTATAATTTTCCAATCTGTGAGTCCACAATTACAACCAAAACATGAAAATCAAACTACCTATAAGTCAAAAAGCAAAACTAACACAACTATATAAAAATTATAGCTAATATCTTGGGTTGCCTCCCAAGTATCCTGATATATTTCTGTGGCACGACTTAGAATACTCGGTTACTCAAACTTCACCAAGTGTCCATGCATCAACTGTCTGCACTTCTTCATCATTGCCAAAGTATGGTTTGATTCTTTGTCCATTCACCTTGTATCTCGTGCCATCGTTCTTCTCTAACTCAATAACCCCATGGTGGAAAACATGTGTAACTTTGAAGGGTCCCACCATTTGGACTTGAGTTTCTAAGGAAACAACTCCAACCTTGAATTAAATAGCAAAACCAAGTCTCTTGGTGAGAACTAGCAATGCTCAATGTGACAGTCATGATACGGCTTTATCCTTTGCTTTTACGGGATTGAGCTCTCATATGCCTTCAGATGAAACTCATCAAGTTCGTTGAGTTGGCTCAGTCTTGAGTTTACCACATTACTCCAATCCAGATTTAGCTTTTTGAGTGCACATATCTCCTTGTGTTGAAACTTTACAAGTAAGTGACAAGCTTTACCAAAGACAAGTCTATAAAGAGACATACCTATGGGAGTTTTGAATATTGTGTAGTACTCCGACAATGCATCATCAAGTCGTTGAGACCAATCTTTCTAGTTAACATTCATAGTCTTGGATATAATCTGTTTAATCTCCCGATGAGATACCTCAACTTGCCCACCTGTCTGAGGATGGTAAGATGTTTCCACTTTATGATTTACCCCATACTTCTCAAGAAGGTCTTTGAACAACCTATTGCAAAAATAGGAACCTCTTTCATTGATAATTGCCCAAAGGGTGACAAACCGAGAGAAGATATTTCTTTTGAGGAAAGTCGTGACACTTTTACCTTCATTATTGGGAAGTGCAACCGCCTCCACCCATTTTGAGACATAGTCTATAACAACAAAAATATACTTGTTCCCATAAGAACTGATGAACTTTCCCATAAAGTCTATACCCCCAAACGTCAAACAACTCAATCACCATGGTGGATTTAAGTGGGAGCTCATACTTTTGGGGAACACTAGCCTCTCCTTAGAACTTATCACAAGCTTTAGAATAGTCATGGGCATCTTGGTGGATGGTTGGCCTTGCCACACTATAAGATCCTATGTGTTGTCCTAATACCACTATGATACCCACCAACCAATGATGAATGAAAAGCCATAAAAATGCTCATCACCTTTGCCTCGGGAACACACAAACAAATAATCCCATCTTCACAAATAGAAAACCAAAATAGATCATCTTAGAAAAACTTCTTCACAGTAGACATAAACTTACGACGCTAGTAAGAAGTCAAATTTGGTGGCATAACATGACTAACTAGGTAGTTTGCATAATCTACGAACCATGGTATCAAATCATGAGATATTTCCAATACTCTCTCATCCAGGAATGAATCATCAATCTCTACCACATCATTGAACTTTTCTATCACCTCCTCTTCAAGTCTGGATAGGTGGTCTGCAACTAGATTCTCTATCCCCTTTCTGTCAATCACCTCAAATCAAACTCTTGGAGAAGAAGTACCCATTGAATCAACCTTGGTTTGCATCCACCTTCACTATCAAATACTATAATGCCAAATGGTCAGTATGCACAATGACTTTGGTTCCCAAAAGATATGACCTGAACTTCTCGAAAGTAAAGACCACTACAAGTAACTCCTGCTCAGTGAAAATGTAGTTTTTTTGTGTTGCATTTAGGGCTTTACTAACATAATAGATGGGATGAAGAGTCTTATCTCTGCATTGTCCCAACACCACACCAAGTGCAACCCCACTTGCATCATACATAATCTTGAAGGGTTGAGTCCAATATGGACCAACTATGATAAGCGTCGGTATCAATCTTTGCTTCAACCCTTCAAATGCTTTTAAAAATGCATCATCAAGTACAAACTTAGCCTCCTTCTAAAAAAACTTATATAATGGATGTGCGATCTTTGAGAAGTCTTTTATGAACCATCTGTAGAAGCCTACATGCCCCAAGAAACTCCTCACACCTTTTACACAGATAGGTAGGGAAGCTTCTCAATTACCTCAACCTTAGCTCTATCAAACTCTATACCTTTGATGGAGATCATGTGTCCTAACATAATGCCTTCCTTCACCATGAAGTGATATTTTTCCCAATTTTGGACAAGATGACATTCTTCACATCTCCGCAGCATAAAATGCAAATGCCTCAAGAAATCATCAAATGAATCTCCAACTTCACTGAAGTCATCCATAAACACCTCAATAATTTCCTCCACCATATCTGAGAAGATAGACATCATGTATCTCAAGAATGTGGTTGATACATTACACAATCTAAATGACATCTTCTTGAATGTGAAGGTTCCATAAAGACATGTAAAGGGCATCTTCTTTTGGTCCTCTAGAGTGACAGAAATCTGATTGTATCCTGAATAATCATCAAGAAAATAGTACCAGCCTTTACTCGCCAAGCAATCTAAAATTTTGTCCATGAATGACATAGGGAAGGGATCTTTCTCTATCGATGCATTAAGTTTGTGATAGTCCATGCAAACCCTCCAACCTGTGACTGGTTGTCACAGCCCGGATAGGGACCTAGATATGACATGGCAAAGGAGAACCCGAAAGTCCTTGATAAAGCCATCATAGCATCATCACGCACATCATCGGTTCGGAATCGCGGAAGCTAAACACATAACACATAAGCTCTAAGGGAATAGGGGCTTTGGACTCAAGCCATAGGGATATTTCCGGGAATGGGATAAATGTGGATTCACAAAACACATAGTCTAATACAATTCTCAACATCAAGTCATAAGCATAATCAATACCATTCCATAATCAAGTCTAATAAGCATAACATTCCATAATCAAAATATTTAACAATTACAAGCCAACGTACAAGTGTTTAAGTTTGTCCAACAAGCCTCTACATAGATAAAGCGAGGCCTCAATATAGTTTGAGGCTCACCCTCAATACATAAGTAAAGTAAATAACATAATAAAACTAGGTAGATAGAAGGTGGCTATTGCCTTTGAACAAAAGGGTTGACCACAAGTACAAGTCTTCAACAATGATCAATCGTCGGGCAAAGGTAGATAGAGATCATCACTGGCACCTACATGGTTAGAACATGTAGACAAGAGTATGGGTTAACATAATTTAGTACTAAGTATGTGGACATGCAAATGCACATGCACATGAACATATGGCGACCTACATGATAAGGGCACATATATAGAAACGAATATAAGAAAGGACAATATAATAATATGCCATGAAATCATAATGCATGAAATTCCATAATGCTTAATATAGAGGGGATGGAACCATAATCGACATCACAATCCATGCGAGCTAGTACATAAACTCCCGATGCCAGGCCCCCACATCGAGATGATGGTGTCTACTTGCCAAGGGTAGATCACACCACACCTTACGGGTCTCCCATTTTGGTGTGATGGTCACCTTCCTTATAGGTCTCTTATTTTGGAACGATTTACATAGCATAACATATCATATCAAAGCATACCTATGGAGACACATAGTTTGACGAAAAGGAGTATGGACCCTGTGAAGATAGCCCACCCCGACTCCAATCCCACGGTGCTAAATTCACATCCCACAAGAATACGTATACATATATATACTTTTAAAATGAAACTTGACACTTAGACTTCAAAACAGGCATACTTGGGCTTGGGAGCCAAACATACTTTCAAATACTCTTATGCATACTTAACAAGAGTTAAACATAGTTCATAGTCATGCATCATGGGCTAAAAGTCCAAATAAACTTTCATGTTATACTTTATGAATAAGAGTTGCTCCATACTTATCATACTTGTCAAATCATATTGGTGTAAACACCTATGTTTCTCAAAGAGCCAATAACATGCACTTAATGTGATCACAACTTAGTCAAACCCATACTTGTTCAAAAATCGTAGTCATAAACATGTTTGGGACTTAACCCACATCAAAACAATCATCATAAAATCATGAATCATGCATGCAATGCCATGAGGAACAATATGAATAGCATGGGTAGTGGAATTCAAACTTTAAATTCAATTCAAGAGTAGTTCATGAGAAATTCAAGTAAAATCTACCATTAAAAACCATTTAAGTGATACCCATGCATAAATCAAAGGTACAAGGGACATGCATAACTTGATCATCTTCAAACCATTAAACCTTCATGAAATTCAAGCTTAAATCAACCTTAAAACACCTAATTTCTACAACACATAATCCCAATCAACAAATTACTTCAAAATTTAAAGAACCCATAACTTAAAGAAACTTGAAATCAAAAATTAAAGAGTAGGGTTCTAGGGTCTCCATGGATGAAAGAAAATCCATGAATCAAACCCACATACCTTGAAATTGACCAAAGGAATTGAAGAATTGAGTAATCCAAGTCAAGGGTAGGATAGTTCTTCTTACGTTCCTTCAACTAACTAAAGGCATAAGCTATCACCTTCTTTTTCTGCATCAACACACTACCTAACCCCACTGTCGAGGCATTATAATAGACTATGAAATCTACACCCTCCTTTTTCAATGTCAAAATAGGCATTGTAGTCTACAAATACTTGAGCTTTTGGAAGCTCTCCTCACACTCATTCAACCACAAGAATGGAGCATTCTTCTGAGTGATCTTGGTCAATGGAGCTGTTATAGAAGAGAAGCCCTGAACAAATCGCCTTGACTCAAAAGAAGTCCAAGTTTGTGTGATATAATGAATGTGAGAAAAGTTTCCAAACCTTGAAATATCGGCTTACGTCGGCTCCAGTTTTAACTTTGCCAAATGGTTTAGATGGGTTTGTGGTTTATTGTGATGCATCTCGTATTGGTTTGGGTTGTGTGCTCATGCAACATGGTAAGGCGATAGCCTATGCTTCCCGACAATTGAAGGTGCATGAACCAAATTATCTAACTCATGATCTCGAATTAGCGGCAGTGGTGTTTTCTTTCAAAATTTGGCATCCCTCGATGCTAATCTCATCCCACGAGAATACGTATAGGTACATGCAACATTTAAATCCAAAAACTTGTACTACTTTCAAAACATGCAAACTTAGTCAAAATGGAACCATAGTTCAAATCATGTTCATGCTTGAGTCAAAACTTATCAAAAACCTTGCAAAACATGTCATGGTCATATCTTATCAATGCAATAAGAGTATCCCATCTAATATCCTATCATATCAAGCCTTGTAACTTATCAAAATGGTGCAAGCACCCAAAATGCTCATAGAGCCAAAACAGAGAGACTAT